>CAIGQQ010037820.1:1402398-1421644 GCA_903798035.1 Danio albolineatus | reverse complement strand
ATTATATTATATTATATTATATTATATTATATTATATTATATTATATTATATTATATTATATTATATTATATTATATTATATTATATTATATTATATTAATGTTAAATTGTATCAGTTCTCAACAAATTATATATATCATTAGGGCTTGACTGAGCTGTAGGTTGCGTTGTCAGGAATCTGACATGAATCCAATATTGTCAATACAGTGTCTGTCATTTGTAGGGAATCTTAATTAAGACCAGAATTAGCCTTTTACATTATTATTTTTTTTAATACTGTACATTTGTAATTTATATAAATAGCTGCAGTTTGACCCGTAATGAAGGTAAATGCTGCTAATAAATTGAAGTCTGTGCCAAAGCAGCAAAGAAAGGGATCAAAGGAAATTGCCTTCTCTTTAAATCGTATGAAAATTAACTTAATGAATTGTGGGTAAAACTTTACAGTACAGAAAATTTGATATGTGTTTACGTTTATCTTGAGATTCATCAAATATTCATAGTGTTTAAAACATTAATATTAAACATTGTTGGGTTTATTAGTCTACTAAGGCAGTGATCAGTGCATTTGCATGATCCATGACGTCACATCATTTAATGAGGATGCAGATGTTAACTGTGCACAAGACTTTTTGTGAACAGTGATTCATTAGAGATTGACTCAACCCATGCTTTCTGTTAGCAGTTGCTCAGTTTTTTAGATCAATGTCTGGAGAAATATATGCAACATTCATTGATTTAATATATTAGTAAGCAAAGTCTTTGACAAAACTAACATAATTGCTTCCACTCTCCAGCATGAACGCCATATGACAGTTAGTTATTTGTTCTTATGAAACATGCTATCAGAAATTTGTTACAATTATGATACTTTTAGTTACTTAATGCTATAGAGTTTCTATATTGCATAAATTAGCGCAGAAATGTTTGCTAACATTTCAATTATTTCTTTTATACGTTGCATCTTTGAGCAGATGTATTTACATTGGAACTATTTCCTGTAGTTATACCTATAAATGCACTGTTAACCCTAACTCCTTAACAGTTGGACCTACTCATACCACTATACCTGTAACTAACCACTGTTTTGCAATGCAACTATAGCAAAAATGTGCATATTATACCTAACGAATGCTGTCTGTGTTTTGCATAGTAGTTAAATACATGTAATGTAAGTAGAAAGTGTGACCATAAATATTAATATTAATCTTTGAACATTAAACATGATCTAAATTAATTCTACTTTAACACTTCTGCTTGTTAACATTAGGTTTCTGTGTTAGTTAGAATGGACTAACGAAGATATATTTAAATATATCTGTTTAACGTTTGTGTTTTTATTAATTTAACATGATTAAAACTGTAAGTTTACTTTAGGAAATGTGTTTCTCTTTGTTACTGTTAGTTGATGTGCAAAATTTGGACTGGTTTTCAATGAGAGTAAGAATTGCTTTGTAAAAGCTCAAAATTGAAACATCTTATTTTGGTGTTTGTATTAAAAAATACCTTAAGAATTAAGATGTTTTATATATTTGGAATCATATAAAATGCAAGTCAGTCTACTTTAATGTTTCAAAAAAATATTGTATGAGTGATTGTCCCTGGGAAAATTAAATCATGGTAAATGTATGATTGCCAACAGAAAATAAAATCCACACAGTTATATTTAGGGCTCACATCTCATCCAAAAAAATACTTTTTTTTTGCCTTCATTTAGAGGCTGTAAAAACCTGGAAGAAAATTACAAGGAAAATCAGGAGACATTATTTTAAGATACTTGAATATTAATAGTTGTAAAAGTAGTATGCTTCTGGTATTGGTTATCATTAGGAATGTAAAGGGTTCCTATGGGTCAGGGAATTTCTGAAATATCATGTTTTAAACTATTTAAAGGTTAGGGTAAGAGTTAGGGTTAACACAAAAAAGAAAATATATGCGAGTTAATTGTTAAGTGTATAAAGTTTTAGATTTGGGTAAATGAATAATTTTTTAATGTAATAATGTTATATTAATGTTACAGGCTAATTGAAAATAATAACTTGGCATATAAATTAAATATTTAATTAGATCCGACCTGAAAGTATTCAATTAAAGATTGATTAATTAATTGATTGATTGATTGATTAATTGTTTGATTTGATTGATTGATTGATCCGTTAATTGGTTTTGATTGATTCATTAATTGGTACTGATTTATTTGATTGATTGATTGATTGATTGATTGATTGATTGATTGATTGATTGATTGATTGATTGAGTGAGTGAGTGAGTGAGTGAGTGAGTGAGTGAGTGAGTGAGTGAGTGAGTGAGTGAGTGAGTGAGTGAGTGAGTGAGTGAGTGATTGATTGATTGATTGATTGATTGAGTGATTGTCTGCTCAGTGCTTTATAGGTCATGAAAATTCAGCTTTTGAGTTGGTGAAAGTCAGGAACCCTGTGTGTAGAATAACATCATGCAGAATATTTACTTTATAAATACTGATAAATAGCCAACATCTAAATTGGCAGGTAATAAACTAGTTTATAGTCAAAATCGCTACTTAAACTAAACTGTTGCTTCAAAAAAAAAGTTAAAAAAATATATGATTTGTGCTTGAAATCCACTTCACTTCTTACCCTAAAATAGTTTCCCCGTGGCATCAGATTTTTAGGTATTTATAAGAGTGATATTGATGTATTGATTCCAGTGATGTCGATTGCATGTCCAGATCAAGCCTTCACGTTTTGACCTCTTTTAAAGTTAATCTGTGAATTTTGGGCCTCCCGCAGCTTGGACAGCATTCCTGCTTGTCCCGCTGTCAGTAACCCTGAAACAGACTCGCTGAAGATGTCTTTGCTGCTTTACTCCCTGTCAGAAAAATGTTGTATCTACATTGCACTGACATACAAGACCTTCCGGCTGTGTTTGCAGAAAGGGCCTTTAATAGCTGCGCTTCTGTCCTTATGTCATGTGTGTGTGTGTGCGAGTGTGTGTGTGTGCCATCTCTCAGCCTGTGAGCCTCTGACAGCACTGTGGTTAGATAGGTGGAGTGTTTGTACTGCAGATGTTATTGGGCCTGGAAAATAAACCTCCCTCTCCATTCCTCCATTTCATCCAAAAGCCAAAGGCGGATTCTAATTAGGGCCGTGACAGATGTGTCCTGGGATAGCGCTGTTTACACATGAGAAAGTGATGTTCCTCTCTCGCTCTCGCTCTCTTCATTTCCATTCCTGCTCCTGCTACCACTGAGGGAGACTTTAACAAGAAGTAACTCCATTCCTAAACAGCATCTGCAAGTACCGTCAACCAATCCAATATCATTAATCCTTCCTAGGTTGCAGGTTGTGCTCATCCTTAATGATTCGTGAACAAGAGGGGAGCTCAGTTTTGGACTCCAGCTCTCTGACTGTCCTTCTCTATTACGGTTTCTGCGTCAACGCATGTTCTTTTACTTCACTTTGAAAGTGCAAAAGCAAGCAGACAGGCCCCATCCGTGTGTGATTTTATTTTTCTTTGTTTGTTTTTTTCAAAATAATTAAAATGTACGAGAGGAGTCCGAGGTCTTTGTGTGAAGATACTGAGAAACAAATTATAATTTATTTATAAGGGAAAAAAAACAAGATTGGGAAAATAGTGCACACATTTCATTATTTATGACATTTTTTTCAGGCAGTCTTAATTTATACAATCCTGTGATATTTCTCTCTCTCTCTCTCTCTCTCTCTCTCTCTCTCTCTCTCTCTCTTTCTCTCTCTCTCTCTCTCTCTCTCTCTCTCTCTCTCTCTTTCTCTCTTTTTACTTCTTTAGCTATGCAGAGAATGAGAGGGAAATGTTTGCTTTGCATTTTTGCATTACCGGATTTGTCAGAAAGATAGAAACTTGCAGATCCACCCAAACAATCCTGTATCAGCAAACTCCGTTTAAAAAACAAACATCAGTGTCTCATCAGTGTGAGAATCTCAGTGTTCCTTTAGCTTTAATTCTGCAGCTGTAATAATCTAATTAAGAATGTCTGAATGTCATTGAAATTGGCATTTCATGAAGACCTTCGGTATTGTCTGTTTTCAGGATGACCTCATTTACTGTTCCTGTAGTTGAAAGGAATCAAGTTAGGTAAAAAAAAAACTTTAATGAATATGATTCTTTTATTTACTTCATTTAATTTCCAGTTACATTTGTCTAAAGTATGTGAAGTACAGCTTAAGCCATGCGCAGAATTTGCATTGTTTGGCATCCCACCTGATGAACTGAATTTGGCTCAACGACAACAAAACATTATTGCCTTTGCATCTTTACTAGCTCGCAGACAAATTTTATTGCACTGGAAATCTTTAAATCCACCTAAAGCATCACATTGGCTTCAAGATCTGATGCTTTATTTACACTTGGAAAAAAAAAAATTCAATTAGAGGTTTGAGCAAATTCTTATCTATTTGGCAACCCTCATTATCATATTTCTCTGCTATAAATGTGTTTCCTGGTGAAAAATGTGACTTGTCTTGTATGTAACCAATTTCCCTTTTCTTCTTCTGCCTTCTCTCTCTGCCCAGACCCTCATGTTTAGTCTATGCTAGCTTACCTTTGTAAAAAGCACAGCACTACCCCTGATTGTATCACCTATTATTGCTGTCGTATTATTATTATTATTATTATTATTATTATTATTATTATTATTTTTTTTATTTATTTATTTTTTTTATTTACTTTAAAAATATATTATTATTTATTTATTCATTTTTAATCATTTTATTTTATATAATTTCGTTTTTTTATGTTTCTCCCCTTGTTTCTTTATTATTTGTTTATTATCATTATATAAGGGAGTGTATTTAGGGTTTGTTGAATTGGGTTTGTAAAAAAAAGCTCTGTGTATAAACAATGACATCTGTACTTGGCATAAAAATAAAAAAAAATTAAAAAAATAAAAAAATTCCAGTTACATGTGTTTATTGATGGTATATGCTGATACTTCACATATCACAATAGAAACTGCAGTATTATTCAATCTGATTTTACTATATACCACAAAAGTACTGTAATTCGGAGAGACGAATAGAAGAAATAATAAGAGACATGTGTTTAGACTAGTAATAGTTTGCCCACACTTCATTTTGTTACTTTTGGTGGAAGCAAACTGATGGGAATTGGGGTCATGTCCACTTCATGAACAAGCCCGCTCACACACACACACATGAATATCACAATCTCATCCGGCCACTGGAGTGTGTTCCGCAGAGCTCTGTGTCCCCTGGGCGTCCCTTCTGAATATATTGACTTGGACATCTGCTCCCCCCCCCCACCCCAAATACCCCATCAACCCCCATCCACCTTATCCACGACTCCCCTATTATCATGAGCTCCTGTGAATATAGTGCATTCTGGGTAAGAGGGCCCATAAAAGAATGATCAGGCGAGGCTTTCAGACGCAAGTCGGTGGTAAAGACTCTCTCTTTGTCGAACAAAATGGAAATGCGCAGACGAGCATCGCACCTGTTGAAAGCCCTTGTGGTGCTCGCCGCCGCTCACATGCGGCATTATGTGCCTTATTATTTATACAGGGCTGTCAGCTAATATTGCATGTGTGTCTCCGCAGAGCACTCTCTGCCATCCTTGAAAGTCACAGTGAGAGGCACCCAAAGTTGCGCCGCTCACCGGGGACTTTCAGCTTTCTGAAGAATTCATAGCTCTGCACTATTGACATAATGCATCTGTGCTGCTGTCTGATAAGCATTCTTTTTCATCTCCCCTGTTCAGCCCCTTCACTCCACATGTTATTATGGCCTAGCGCTTCCAGCCCTGCTCTGAATTTTTTAAGAGTACATTTAAACAGCGGTTCCCATTCTTGCAAGTGCAAGAGTGTCAAGCCGTCTTTTTTTTTGCGAAGGGAACAAATCCCATCCTGCATTATTACAGTGTAAATATTTGGAGCTGTGCTTCTGTGCATCTGCAGGAAGTCTGTGTGGCGCAGTGTAGTCCTAAAGCCTTCTCTACTCAGCCTTAGGTGTCATTTTTCTGCTAGCATGTCAGCTTAATAGATAAAGAATTAATTATGGTCTCTCGCAGCTGTGAAGCTAGGATTTGCGGTACCTTGCAGGCAGCTGTGGGGAAGCTGAGAGACGGCCAGGAAGGGGTTAACGTCATTGTTCATTCATCTGCAGCAAGTGACATTCTTTATGCTAGAGCGACCCCTGATTAGGGGGTGAGCTTTAATGGCAACTAATTAGCCAACCTCTTCAGCCCGGCGTAATGATCAAACGAGCTGTCACCGGGTACCTGATACAATGATCCCCTTCCGCACTCCAGATATGATATTTTATTCCCCTGCAATTATGCTTTCCCCATCGCTCCACGTGTGTTTATTGCCTGAAGCACACATGTCAAATTAAAGAGCAGCTTATGCATCTGATATTTAATTATTGCCCACTGCACTACTGCGCACAATGGGGAAATGTCAAAGCGAGCGCTCCACTTGCAGAAAGCAAGCGCTGTTTCACCCTGATAGATGAAATATGCATTTTGAAGTTATTTTTTCACCTGCCTAAAACTGTCCTTCGAACCTTTTAGAAAATTAGACAATCGCTCAGACTAGGACGGCTTTTTTTTTTTTTTTTTGCTTTTTTGGTTGGTAATTAAAAATAAGATTCTACATTTTTGACGTCTCTTCTCAGTGTAGATAAAATGCATTTTAAGGTCTTGTACAAGTTTTTTGTTTGTTCTTAATCGTGTTCACTATCCAGAAATATACAAGTAAAATATAAACTTAGTTTTGCCACTTTTTTGTTGGTTGATTTTCATTTAAATGGATTTCAGGCTTACTTTATTTATTTATTTATTATTATTGTTGTTGTTGTTGTTGTTGTTAATATTATTATTATTATTATTATTTCAATACGGTTTTAAAGTATTTTTTTACTGAGCTTAATTCAAGCTGTATTTTTGTCAGATTTTTAAAGAAAAAAGTAATTTTCATGATTTAAAAAAAGAGCACGAATTTTGTTAACCCTGAGGTGAGAGTGATTTCAGTTCATGAACAAATAAAATAAACTAGTGTGAAAAGTTTTTTTGCCACAAGAGTTTATTGTTTAAAAGTCAAAAGTGGCCATAGTTAAAGTACAGTTTGATGGCAGAAATAATCCTGCCAGATACATCTGGCTCTGTCAATGATTGACATTCTCTTGAGAGATGAATAGAATATTTGTTACAATAGTGTTAGAGGAACATAGAGTCTTCCCTGCTTTATTTTTAAAAAGAGCACACATGTTTTTAATGTTACGTGGTGGTAAAAATGTACTGTAAGGAAAGCTGTAATTTAGATTATAATTCATTTATTTTCCTGACCATGAATGTTTTATTCATCCTGTCACTATAGAGATTCCCAAGCCCTCTGTCTTTCCCCCTTGTGTTCATGTCAAAATTTATGAGTGTGTAAAATGTGATTTTGATTATATTTCTGCACACTGCAGCGCTTGTCTCCTCCTTTCAGACCCAAATAGCTCCTTTTTAATTGACTTATTCTTCCCATTTATTAAAACATTATGTTGTGGTCGGCATGTTTAATGCCTGTCTCTTCCTTTTTAAAGCTCCGGCAGTGTTTCACCAAACGTGTCGGTTTCCTAATTACACATTTCTTTAAAACAGATTGTCAGTTGAATCGGTGACAGAAATCTTCCGGAATCTTTTTCTCTGGTTCCAGCATATCAAACAACATAGCATGCCACGGCAGCGTTTCTTATGTACAATTTCTCCATATTAGGTTAATAGAGCGTAATTGGCTTTGCTGTGCCCGTAATATCCTGCTCTCTTAGGAAGGCATATTTAATGTGTATTTTGCCCTCCCTGGCTTGTCTTGTTAGGGCTGATTGTTTGATTGTGTCTAACAGGCTGGCTCACCTCCACCTCAATTCAGCGCTACAGGCAATAAATACATATTTATTACTCCCTATTTCATTGCCTGCGTACTTCTAAATGACTGAATTTATTCAGTCGCTTGACTGCTTTATGTAATCGAATGCTTTATGAATGCAGCAGATTAATTCATTAATTGCGACAGCCGTAATAAATTAGTGAAGTGATGTTCCTTTTATGATTGCCTTTAAAAGCCCCCTCATGTGTTCAAGCGAGAGCATCTCATTTTGTTCGGATGTCTGAAGAGAGGAAGGTCAGGGACCTGACACAACGTTTAATTGTGTTCCCACTACTTTTGCTCTCCTTTTTGTTCGTAGTTGTATGATGGTTTGGTTATTTTATTTTGACATTCACCTGTCATTCTGCTGTCTAAATTACTGCCAAAGTCACTTTGCGACTACATGACAAAGGATGTTTGTAGGCTTTGGGGTTATTCGATTAAGTTGACATGCAGTTGCTGGGTTACTTATTGTAACAAAATGTCTAAAGGGGATCATCAAAATACAGTCTTCGCGATATTAAGCACAGTCTCATCATACTCTGATGAAGTTGACATGCAGTTTAACTTAATGGTGACCCTGGATCACAAACCCAGTCATAAGTATCTTTTTTTTAATTTGAGATTCATAAATTATTCAAAAGGTGCATAAATAAGCCTTCCATTGATGCACGGTTTGTTAGGATACGACAATATTTGGCTGAGATACAACTATTAAAAAATAGTAATCAAAGTAATTTAAGTTCTTAGCAAAACATATTACTGCTTTGATATATTTAAAGTAGAAAATGTACAAAATATCTTCAGGAAACATCATCTTTACTTAATATCCTCATCATTTTGCACATAAAAGGAAAATCCCAAATTTTCACCCTATGCAATGTATTCTTAGCTAAGTGTACCTGAGCAACAAAAGACAAAAAAATTGTGGTTCATAGTGACAAATGTCTAAAGAGGAGTTTGAGAATAGTGCTAGCGAATATTAAGGAAACAGTAACTGATTTTACAAGCAGTTGCAGAGATACTTGAACTTATAAATTAAGGTTTTACCAATAGTTTAAACATATAGGACTGTGTAATTGTATTGAAAAATGTATTTGACCCAAGTTTTGACCCATTTTGCCCATTCACAATTTTACAAAGAGAAGCACCAGACTGTCTTTGCTCACACAGACACACACACACACACACATATACGCCCAGCAGCCGGTCCTGCGAGCACCTGCTTACTAGATGTAGATATGGAATGCAGGTGGTGGAAGTTCCTTCACTGTGCCCTAGACACCAATATAACACAGATGTCATGGTGTTGTTCCAAAACCACAATCACAACATATGGTAATTGCTGCAGGATGAATTTGCTGGCCATCTCTATAGCAGGGGGCTGATAAAATAAAGAAGTCAGCTACCGGCACTGCCCAGAGAGAGTGCCTGCCAAACCCGACTATATGAAACGTCGCTTACACGAACGAGATGCCATCAGGTAAAGTCATTAGCACGGCTGATAGCTGTAGCTATCCCAATGTCAAGTGTTCTGGGGGGCGAGTTATTCAGCAGCTGCGCTCTTCATAGATTGTTTGTAATTCTTTGAGTGCTCACACCGGACTTTCCTCCTCGGACGGGCCTCTCTATAGTGTGACTTTTAATATGTAGTACGCAGTCGCTTGATCTGTTTACCTGAGGCTTCGAGGATCAGGACACAGGGGATGATGTCTGTGGTGGAAAAGTTATCACCGGTGAGTTATAGCGCGTATGTCTGCGTTTATGTGTGCATGTGTAAGCATTCCCTTCTGAACGAGGTAAAAACAACCATACAGACATGTAACGACTTCTTGTACGTGATTGAATTCGCAGTGCCAAAGAATTAAAAATGTGTTATGCGAAGAAACAGGATCATAAATATAAATGAAGCAGACATGTTCTCAGTGAGCTGCGATTAGTTCACTGCATCCAACTCTTGACTCAAAGTGTTTGTTGCACTGCCAAATATTTAGGTTAAGTGAGAAACTATTTGTATGTTATGAATTCAGGAAACGCTTGGGATATTTGCACATCTTGTTCTTGTGTAGACTGTGACAAGCCCCTGTAAAAATGTTAAAGTTAATTCATGTCATCCTGGGTAAATTTGTTTGTTATATTGAAATGTTAATCTTTTTTTATTCACAATAGTGTTGGAAGCATCCTATTAATGTGACCTTGGTTTATTTCAGTTATCAGAATTCATAACAATATGACATTGTAATTTAAATGCATTACATTAAATGCATATATGTAAATGTCATGTGATCATGAAGTGGTACATCAAAACTGACCCCAGACCAAGTTGCCTATGTAGATAAAATTAATGTTGTCAATATGTCTCATCTGGATAAAGTGCTTCAGACAGTTGGTATTGGGATATACTGCGTTCCAGAATTCTCTCTGTAGTTACAGATCTTGTTGATTTTCTCATCCTGGATGGAAGCGGTGCGATTTTGCTTCTGAACAGATGAATCCTGCCATTATTCATCCTCACCTCCTGAGCCTGCTGGTGGAAATTGAAAATAAGTGCTGTTTTCTGCATCTCTAGTCAGTAGTTTTACAGCTCAGGGTACAAACTCACACACACACATATATTGTATTGAGAGACTCGACAGAATGCGCTCCTTCAAAGAGATTCCCAAAAAAGGCTCTCTTGTGATTTTATGGCGCCACCATCTGGTCACCTTAAAAAATAAAAATAAATTAGAAAGTAACATTTTCAGGTTTGATTTTATTTCCTCAACCAGAGAGCAGAAGTCAATATGCTCAAAAATGTTTTCTGAGCATACTTCACCTACTATGTTTTTCTTATTATTTACTTATATAGTGTGTAAGTAAAATGTTTCACTGAGTTTACCATTTGCCTTAAAGAAATGTTGATATTACGGATTATTTTTTCCTGTAAACACATGCACAAAGAGAATGACAACTTGTTTTGTAAAAACAAATTAGTTAAAAATATTTATCTGGGATGTTTTAATGAGTTGAGCACTGGATTTATCTCATTTAAAAATATAAATTAAATTTTTGTGTAGTTTGTTCATAATAACAGCAAAAAAGTATCTTTTTTCTATTTATAGGAATATGAAACATTGATGAAGCAAAAATCCCGCTGAAATCAACTCATTGGAATACTGATTTGCATGTGCAAGAATCATACAGTAACTGTCATTCACAGATGCAGTTGACGGTCATCTTTAGTTAAGTATGAAAATCCTCATCAGCTTCTGAGATCAGAGATCCTCATCAATAATCCTAATTATTCATAATGCGTGATGTTACTGAAGGCGAGAGAAAAATGATCATGGAGAAAAAAAATCATGCTTATTTCATCTCAGATCTGACAGCTGCCTTTCTCGCTCTCGTTTTACCCATGACTGAGGGATATTCAAGGACTATTTTTTAATTCCTGCTCTCTGAGATAGCGTCTAAAGCACGCTTGTGTGCATCTGCTGGCCTGGGAGTAATTGGCTCAATACACATATTGATCAGATGAGTATGAAAATGCCATCAAAATGTCAGTTGTTAAGTTTATTGATTAAGCCGTGAAGTCTTGGAATCATTTGAACGAGTTCTTGTTTCCCCGCTCTGCCTCGGCTACATTGTTGGGTAAATAAAACCGGCTCTTAATGAAGGAGAGCATAAATAAACATGAAGCTGTGTGGAAGGAGAGCTCAGGTTGGACTGATGTATTGACCGCATGAAATGAGATCGGTGAATGGAGGTGTTTGCTCATCAGCGAGTGTAATTCTGAAGGGACGGCAGGCACGCTTCAAGATATCAGAGTTGCATCACATAATAGGCAACAGGAACTGGTCTCCGCTCGTATTAAGGTCGCCAGTCTCTCAATGACTTTCTCTCTGTGCTGGAGGGACATAGTCTCTCTCATGTCTCTTTCTCTCTCTTTCTACAGCTTCTACAAATACACACAGAGGGATCAAGGTTAGCAGAGAAAAAGGGGAATGAAAAACTGAGAGAAAGCGATTGATTTTTGTTTCTGTCCAAAGGCCTCTTTTGTGATGCTCAAGTTCCCTGGTTACACTTTCTTTATCATGTTCCCAGAAAAACAAACTTTGAAGCTTAAGGTATGGTTGCCTCATTGTAGATAAACACAGCCAATGTACATTTCATATGCCGTTAATAATGAAACAAATTTCAATTCAAAACAACTTTTCTCAAACTTTTTTTGGATATCTTCGGATAGAGATTACGTTTCGCATTCTTTCGCATTTTTTTATGTCAATTACTTAAAAAAAAAAAGAAAAAGTATTTAAAGGACACCAATGGTGAAAATCATATTGGGGTGATATAAAAACAATAAGTGCCTTTTTTTTTCATTTCCCACTGCAATGTGATGTAGGAGTGTGGCGCGCCTGTCCACCGATTTGATTGACAGCTGTGTATTAACATGTCTCCATAGAAACGCGTATAATCATATCAACAAGATAGGATGTGCGCAAAGCAACCGAGATTAAAAGATCTGTTCATCTCTCTGTGATCATCAATCATTATCAAATGTGATCAAGAATGAGTTTTACAAGTTTAAATGTTTTTAAAACAGTCCATGTTTGTAATGAATTACAGCGATTTTACCGTCTTTATCACCACTGCCACGTGTCTGTACAGTTATAAAAGAAGACGCTTCAATTCCGGTTTGTGGACAATAAATCAGCTTTATTTTGTACACTAACATAACGGATATTTATACAGCAGTGGATAATAATGTGGATCTTTTCACATTTGCGTGCAAAAACAGTGCAAAGTTAAATGTGTGCACTGGGTGTGTGCGTGCGTGCGTGCGTGAACTTTATAACGACGTTGTGTGTGACTTATGGTTGCAACTCTAAAACAAATACATCAAATAATCATTGGAAGAGTTCTTAAGGTAGTATTCCTCACAAGCGTTACGTGAGATCTGCTTCCTTCATTTCTGTCACTGTGCTGTTTATCTGATGCAACCGAAGGCAGAGATTGAGACACACAAGTACGTGGAAACGGTGGTCGGGAAGAACTAGCATTAAAGGCACAGCCAACAAAAACATTTACATTGTGTTCAGAGCAGAAAATCCCACTATTCTGAATGGTATAATAAATAATCTGATGGGCATTTTGAGACTTTACAGACACATTCTGGAGACACAAAAGACTTATCTTAAATGTTACATTGGAACTAATTCTCATTAGATCATAAGTAGACTGTTAGGTTGGGGTTTGGGTTTGTGCAAGTTGACATGTAGTTGCAAAGTTTCTTATAGTCAGTTAAAGGTCTGTTGAATGTCAGTATCAACATATAATTAGCAGACAGTACTAATACTCAAATGGACCATCGAAATAAAGTGTTACTGACTTTTCCTTTTTAATTTTATTTTGTTCTGGGCATATATTTTACTATGATTTACAGAGGACCCTTTGAGAGTAAGTTCAACCCATTTGTCAACGATTTATGTATTTAAAATATAGTCAGATTTAGGTATGGTGACTTATAGACCATTTTTTACGGATGTAAACAATAACAATGGTCCTAACCTATTGCCTGTTTTACTTTTTAAATTTCTTTAGCTTCAGAAAATCCAAAAAGGTCCAAATATTGATAAATTATGTTAAGGCAGCTGTTTTAACATTAAGTTATGGTTAAATTACCCCTAGTTACAGTTATGAAAGTTTGACAACATTGAAATGGTCTATTCTTTTATAAATTCATTTCAAGTTATTTTGTGTGCGTAAACATTACACACATCTATGCTTTAGCAGAGCAATAGCTTTTAAATATTATTGAGAGAATACAAATAATAAGTTCTTTTATGTACTGGATGTTGTTTAGAATCGATTATAGGGAAAATTCATTATAGTTTCAACAACAACCAAATAGTTTTTTTTATGTAAATATATTTATTGTAGTTTTGAAAAATATATCCATGCTCTGTAATTTATGTCTATGCTCTGAATAATCTGGGTTTATTTTTTCGTCCCACAAATAATTTTTTAATTAAAAAATATAATTAAATAAAACATTTACTAAAAATATATTTTAATCTTCTGTAATGGTTTTAATTATTTAATATTGTATTATCAGTATTTTCCTTTTTGTAGGAAATTGTGATTTGCTTGTTAACTTTGGCAGATGTAGCAGAGAAAGCCATTGCATATTTCGTAGAACACGAGTCAAAGTTTGGTTTTGCTCTGTGATGACTAAGCAAAGAGAGAGCAAGAGAGATACTGAGAAATGCTAGATCTGTTTGGCTGACTGTAATAAAATCATGTGGTGGTTTGTATAGGCGTCCTGCTAAGCAAAAGATTGGAAGTGTATTTAAGAGTGAGAGCCGAGAGTTTCTCTGTCATCGTCCTGCTTGTGTTTTCTCAGCTGAATGTTAATCGTGTCGAGTTTGTGGAGTTCTGCGCTCTTCCCTGACCGCATGCTTCACAGTGTTCATGCAGGCCAGTCTCAAATAAAAAGCCTGCTTTTCTTTTACATAAATGAATAGGTATCAAAGCCCACCCTTCTCTTAAATGTGTTTGCTTTCATTTGACTGAAGCACATATAGATGCTTCTGTAAACCCAACTGCTACTGGACCTCAGTTACCTCGAGAATTGGATCCTTAATGATAAATATATGTGCTCCAATTTTCCCACTCAGAATATGGTCTCAACACTCATTTTCTCCTCCCAGTCCAAAAAAATGAAAATTTTCCTTCTAGGAAGCGGCCTTTGATGTGCGGTATTCTGTTTGATTTGCCCATTTTAAATTATGTGTGAATTATTTACACGAGCTGTTATGATGTCTCCAGCAACAGTGTGTATATTGTTCCAGAGAGTTAGAGTTCACAGCATGCGTCTGAATCCTGACTTTGTTGCAAAGCAAGGTGCAGAATTGGCCAATGTCTCTTCCCTGGAAAAGCAAATGGTTTTCAGCAAAACGGAGCAATGGGTTGAACTACTGCTGGACAGGCTGATAGACAGTTGTTCGAACTTAGTGGCTGACATACTTTTTCTTTCTAAATATGTTTGGATAAACACATTTTTTGTTCTTAAAGATGTATAAGTTTAGAATAAGACAAGTAAATGGTTTCATTGACAATTCACAATTTGTTTCGATGTTTACTTGACATTTTTAATTGGCGCTAACTTTGTGAAGTTTCACAAACAAGTTTCGAGAGGAACACGTGATATGATTGACCGCAGCTGGTCTCTCATTTACAATCACTAGTCAGCCAATCAGATTAAACCAACCCCACTATAAGTATCCCAGCGAATATCATTCCCCCATCCACCCCTTCTCCACCTTCTATCTTTAACACGGGGAGCCCTCGAGAACTACCTGATCTCGTACTCCCCGTTACATGCTCATTCTACCAGGCGGGAGCCCTGGGCTCAACTATCTCCGAGCTCAGGGTTCTCTCCCGGGACAACATGCCAAACCTGCTAACAGTTGTCAAACAGTATCTAAGTGAACTCTTGAAAACCTAATTTTGTCATAAGTTATTGCAATAAAATGTGTCACGCTTTTAAAAACAACAGCTCCAACAGCTAGTTGCACTGCCCTGGGAAGGCTGAGTGCAGTTACTACACTGTAAAAACTGCAGAGTTTCACACAATTCATTCATGTTGTCCCAACACATATCAGTTAAGTTAACTTAACACTTTTAACAAATGTATGTGGATTGAACATAAAATTTAAAAAAATACAAAAATTAGGTTGTCCCAATGAAATATTAAGAATTGTGTTGTTCAAGCTCAATTTAAATAAGTAGGTTGAACAAGCAAAAAAAAAAAAAAACAATTCTTGTGAGTGTACACAAACACTTACTGTATACTGAGTGACCAAACTTGCTGTCTTTTGATGGCAGCATTTGGCTCTTATGTTACATGTTAATGGCTGGAATTTAGAGAAAATAACTTATAAATAACTAAATAAATAACTTTTAACTTTATGCTAATCAACAAATGCAGTTTTTGTATAAATGTTATAATTTTGATCTTGTATATGTTTGCACTGCTGGTTTTGAAATGATTTTAATTCCTTATTATTAGGATCTTGAAAACAGTTGTACTGCTGTATAAACACTACAAACAAGTTTACAAACATATGAGTATCAAATAGATTATCAGTGGAGACCAGTTAAAATGTATGACAGAATAAATATTTAAATACTGACAAGTAAAAGATGAGAAACTAAATTCCAATCAGGGTTCAACAATAAGGACTGCCCGATGGTCCGGGGACAGTGTGAGAGATGCTCGGGACGTTAGACAGAATCGTTACTGGCCCGATCAGGCCAGTGCTGCCTTGTCACTAAATTTTAATTTGCCTCCGACTATTGGTCAATTGCATGCATATATAGTCTTAAAATCAAGAAATAGGTTGTGCTTTCAAGTATTTGAATGCTACCTTCTCTGTGAAGTTGTAAATACCATATTGCTTTTTTGGTTCCTCTGATCTGATTGGATGTCGTGAGCACGTAATTTTTTTCCATAACCTGGTAAAATCCAACACAGCGAAGAGACGACATGACGGCAACATCAAATAATGAGGCTAAAAGAAAATGTCTGTTTTGCTGTAATTTTTAAGTCAGCCAGGTTTTGTTTTGCAATAAAACACTGCACATATTTTACAAACTTTTTAGAAATTATTTTTGACACAATTTTTAAAATATGTGGCTAAGAAATATCAATTCACTTTTCTTTTCTTTTTTGGTGGGGCCAGTAAAAAAAATTTGGCAGGGCAAGTATCTGAACCACTGGTCTAATAGGGCCAGTAGAAAAAATCCTTAGTGTTGAACACTGGCAATGCTAATGAAATATTATGTGTCTGACATTACACGTCATAGATATGCAGAGATATGCAAATCCAGGTCTCAGCTTGCAAATCCAAGTCTGGGTCCAGATACAATTGGACATTCCTGCAAGTTCATCTTTTTAATAATCATGCAAAATAAGGATGTTTTCAGTCTGCAACAGCTGAATTGCACTGTATAGTATTTAGGGAACAGGTTTACACAACATAAATAATGTTACAGGGTTTGAATAAACATAACTCTTCAGGATGGAATGCGGATCTCCACCTAGTGTGCACCTTGATGTCAAAACATCAAAATGTCAGAAAACAACAAATCAAAACAATCAAATTTACATATAACATCTGTGTCAAAAACAAGTCAATTGGATTACAGGACCTTTTCTTTGACACCCATGTTAGACTCTTCTTGTCAGACAGTGTTTTTGATACCAATGTTAGATGTCAAGGGTGTCACGGTAGCGCAGTGGGTAGCATGATCGCCTCACAGCAAAAATGTCGCTGATTCGAGCCTCAGCTGGGTCAGTTGGCATTTCTATGTGGAGTTTGGATGTTCTCCTTGTGTTTGCGTGGGTTTCCTCTGTGCTCCGGGTTTCCCCCACGAGTCTAAAGACGTGGTAGGTAAAATGGGTAAGCTAAAATTGTCCATAGTGCATGTGTGTGATGTGTGGGATGTTTCCCAGTGATGGGTTGCGGCTGGAAGGGCATCTACTGTGTAAAAACATGCTGGATAAGTTGGTGGTTCATTCCACTGTGGTGACCTCAGATTAATAAAGGGACTAAGCCGAAAAGAAAATGATTAAATGTTAGATGTCAATTAGGGCATCAATGGGTTGATGTCAGATGGATGTCAATGTTTAACATCAAATCGATTTGTGTTATTTCCATATTTTTAATGTTGTTTTGACATCAAGTTGCCGCTTAGCAGACGGTTGTACTTTAAAACATGTATTGTTTAAATGGCCAGTGTGTTGTTTTGTTATTTGAAACAATTGAAGTTGACAATTCCCCATTGTAGTGTCACATCTAGAAGAGAACAGAGACGCTGATAATGAGTGTCTGGGGAGGGTCAGCATCATGTCTCGTAACGCTGCCGTGTGGATGTTTAGAGGGTGACTGAGTATCAGTCAGATGAAATAATCATAGCTGTACGACACTGAGAGTGTGAAGAGGGAGGAAAGAGCCTGTCACCTCCTGCTGCGAGGCCTTTAATATTCACACAACCCCACCCGTCACATCCACCCTTTACTGTAGGTGGGAAGAGAGAGAAAACCACAGAGAAACAGCCTTATTTCACAAAGGAAGCCCACAAAAAAAATGGCAGATCAAATATATTGGATTAATATTTAAAGACTACTGTATTTAGCCTTTAAATATCTGGAAGTTTTACTGTCATTATTATTTATTTGTCTATTTTATTTTGAACTTAGAAAAACTAAATATATACTTTAGAAATTACATATATAAAATAAACAGGTTGCATATAAATATTTTATTATTGCATATAAAAGTCACACTAAAATGCATTCAGTATAACAATAGTTTGTATACAAGAATATGGCAATTCACATAATCTGGTTCAACAAATTACTTTGTTTTTATATAATAAAAAAATCTATAAAATGTAAAAGAAAATAATAATAATAATAAAAACAACTTTGCTTACATTTGTCAAATACAGAATGATTGATAGAAAGATAAATATTTTTTAAATATTTCCCAAATGAAAAGAGCAAGGAAATTTTCACAGTATGTCTGATAATATTTTTTCTTTTGGAGAAAGTTCATTCATTTTCTTGTCGGCTTAGTCCCTTTATTAGTCCGGGGTTGCCACAGCGGAATGATCCGCCAGAGAAAGTTATTATTTGTTATTATTATTATTATTATTATTATTATTATTATTATTTGTCTTATTTGTTTTATTTTGGCTGGAATAAAAGCAGTTTTTAATAAAAAAAAATACATTTTAAGGTCAAAATTATTAGCCAGTTTGAGCTATATATTCTTTTCAGATAGTATACTGAACAAACCATCGTTATACAATAACTTGCCTAATTACCCTATCCTGCCTAGTTAACCTAGTTAACCTGGAGCTGAACACACTCAAAACGGTGGAGATGTTGGTGGACTAGTGCATCTCTGTTTAATGTCTGTCGTATTCTTTTTTATATTTATTCTGTGTTGTCACTTGTCACTTTATTTACACTGGAAGCGTCTCCAGCCAAAGCAAATTCCTTGTGTGTGTGAAGCACACTTGGCAATAAAACTGATTCTGATTTAAATTTCACTTTAAGCTGTATGGAAGTGTCTTGAAAAATATCTACTGTAGTAAAAAAATATTTACTGTCATCATGGCAAAGATAAAATATATCAGTGGTTAGAAATAAGTTATTAAAAGTATTGTGTTGAAAAAATCTTTCCATTAAACATAAATTGGGGGAAAATGAACAGGGGGGCTAATAACTTAGGGAGTTTAATAATTCTGACTTCAACTGAAGACAGTCAGATAGATAGATAGATAGATAGATAGATAGATAGATAGATAGATAGA
>CAIGQQ010037820.1:1375362-1402388 GCA_903798035.1 Danio albolineatus | reverse complement strand
AGATAGATAGATAGATAGATAGATAGATAGATAGATAGATAGATAGAAAGAAAGAAAGAAAGAAAGAAAGAAAGAAAGAAAGAAAGAAAGAAAGAAAGAAAGAAAGAAAGAAAGAAAGAAAGAAAGAATTGTCAGTTGGACGATTACAACATGTTTCATGCAACATTTTTTAAGCCTGAAATTAAAGCATTATGTTTTAATTGGCCATTTGTAAATGTTTTGATATCCGACTGTTCCCATAAGCACACAATTAAGCTCTTTTCTCTAATAATCCAACTACATAAATTGTGTGTTGGGGGTCTTCTTTGTTGCTTATGCTTTGTTCTACGCTGCTATTATTAAAATCCCAAGACAAAAACGCACATTAGCTGGAATATGAATGAGCTTTGAACTCAAACGCTGCTACATTATTATAATACCACCACCCACAATTCAATGTTTTATTCTCTGCATAACTTACTCTATAAATATGAGCTTTGTGTTCTGGGGTAGCATATGAAGACTCCACCAGAGACGTGGGAATCAGCTGGGAAGTATTGAGTTTGCCTTTTATAAATGCTCTTTCTCTTGGGGGTCCGCCCTCATTTAATTTAGTAAATAAATAGCATTGTAATGTACAAGCATGCCAGCCCCTTCTTTTAGGTAAAATCTAAACTTCTCCATTAGGAGCGTAGTCTGTGAGCCTTTGAAGATAATTAGCAAATGCGGTGGAATGTCGGCGATGCTTGGCAGGTGCGTTTGATCAGCTCCATCAGGCGAAATGAGTGCTGACAGGGGTGGGTGATGGAAAGGGGGAGAGGAGCACACTTCCCCTTTAACACCACCCCAAAAAAGACAGATTTGCAGATCAGTATTTGATGCTGTTTGGATTAAAGGCTTTTGTTTTTATCTATTTGTATTGTAATTACACTTATAGATATAAAAGTTCCATATGGGGTGTGGTGGCGCAGTGGGTAGCACTGTCGTCTCACAGCAAGAAGGTTACTAGTTCGAGCTTCGGCTAGGTCAGTTGCCATTTCTGTGTGAAGTTTGGGTGCTCCAGTTTCCCACAGAATTCCAAAGACATGCGGTATAGGTGAATTGGGTAAGCTAAATTGTCTGTAGTGTATGTGTGTGAATGAGAGTGTATGGGTGTTTCCCAGTGATAGGTTGCAGCTGGAAGGGCATCCGCTCCATAAAACATATGCTATATAAGTTGGCAGTTCATTCCACTGTGGCAACCTCTGATTAATAAAGGGACTAGGCTGAAAAAGAAAGTGAATTAATTAATTAATTAATTAATTAATAGTTCCATATGGGTTTTTTTGAGCTTGATCTCACGAGAAAACATAAGCATTTTACGTTTTGCCTGTTTAGTGGCTAATTTGTACAAATTCGTACAAGTTCAGTTGTACAAAAATGTACCATTTAAAGAAAGAAGGCGTAGCATGCAACCCCACCCCTAAACCCAACCGTCATTGGGTGATGGGCAAATCGTACTAAATAGTACGAATCGTACGAATTCACACTAATTAGCCACTAAATCAAAAGTTACGAATTGCCGTGAGATAGCGTTGGTTTTTTTCACAATGATGCCATGGAAGAATTACCTCTGCTTCTCTATAGAACATTTTCGTCAACAGTTGAAACACTTTAGAAGAAAGATAAGTGTGACAAACATTTGATTTATTCCTCCCCTTTAAATAAAATTTTATAGAGGGAAAAGGTTTCTACAGTTTAAAAAATAGGAAACAAATACAGACAAAGCCAGCAGTTAAAATGTTCATTAAAATTAACCAAGTAATTGTTTTTGTTTGTGTAGTTTGGTCTAGTCTTGTGTTAGGTCTGTGTTAAGGCTGATGAATGAGTTAAATATTTGTGGAAAAAATTAAGTGTTCGATTAATTAAAGCTGCCATATAATGCAATGATTCAGTATATTAAATTGTTCTCTGATATTTAAATAGAAAGTAATGTACACAAGTTCCCAAGAAACCTAGGTCGTAATATGATATATTTGGTTTTGACCATATTTGGAAGGGTTGAGAATATTAATGAGCTCTGCTCTGTTACAATACACAGAAAAAAAATGGCCCATTGCAGAGTGTTGCAATCAAATAAGCTGAATTTAAACAAACAAATTAAGTTGAACATTACTGAATTTAATTTGTTTGTTTAAATTCAGCTTAAATAAATAATTTATTTAAATATATATTAATTATTTATTAACCACTTACCTTAAAAAAAAATGTGTAAATCCAATGAATATTTTTTCTGTGTACCTAAAACACCCACACAGCGTGATGTTCTCTCACATACACGTGCAAAATAATAATACTTCAGTTGTCAAAGTGTATTTTAACAGATTGAGTAGATTCCTTGTTAAATGACAATCTTTTCAACTGAACTGAGAGAGAGGGTTAATTTAGCTGGGAGCTATCTTTATGCCACCGAGCAACGTAGTTTGTTCCTGAGTTGTGTTGTGGATGAAATCTAGGATATACTAATTATACTCAACAAAGGGGATAAACAGAGATGTATTTAGAGTTGCATTTCATACATGTACGAAAACAATATCGCATGGGCAATTCAGTATCACGAGGATTCTGATTCAACCCAAATTCCAGAAAAGTTGGTACATTTTTAGAAAAGCTTTAATATCAAGAGCATGCAATTGGCTGAATATCTTTAACTTTCATTTAATTGACAAAAGTACAAATAAAAGATTTCCAGTGTTTTCAGTGAGCGAATTAATTGTATTCTGGAAATGTAAACACATTTTGAATTGGATGCCTGCAACACACTTCGAAAAAGTTGGGACAGAATAAATAAATAATACTAATACTAATACTACTACTACTACTAATAATAATAATAATGATAATAATAATATGTATTTTCCTTTTGAATGATTGTGTCATTGCTAAATTATTCGCAAGTTTTTGTTTTTAACAAATCAAATCAATGACAATAATAATGAAGTTTTAGTTTCACCCAGAAGTGTTCATTATCTTTAGAATGTTTGCACATATAAACATTGTGAAGTGATTTTTGTTCAACCCAGAATACTGTATGAGGCAAGTCCCTGAGAAAGTCATTAAAATATTCCCATTAATTGTGCTGGTCATTACAACTGCACTGTTTACTGTCTGTAAGAATGCATTTGATCTATACGGACGTACTAATTTATGACACAACAAAAGTTTGCCATGTCACTACTAGAAGATCTGCAGGCAGGATTTTTTTGATAGATAGTTTGATAGACACCAGATATTGGCTAATTGAAGTTTGCGAGTGATTTTTTTTTTTCAGCATTAACGCAGATGCACAATGCAGCTCAATTAAATGAGTTACACTTATGCGAGTGCTCATTTAAAGACGCCAAGAGCATAGTTTATATATAAATGCTAATATTTGAAAGTCAAATTAAAGTTGAAAGGGCCCTTAATAACTGTTAATTAACTCTTGTTTTCTTTCTCGCACACCCCTCGACAAAGTTGAACAGACTGAGAGATTCACAAGGCTTCTCTTTAACATTTCAGACCACAAAGCTAAATTTCAAAGCGTCAGGCTCTGCCTTTGAAGTGGGGTATTCTCTGTAGATTAGATATTATTTTAAGATCCCTTTGTTTAAAAATTCATTTTTATTATCCCTGCATGAAATACGGGGGCAATTCCCTACATAGCCGACCATCAGTGCAATTAACATCTTCGATCGAGACTGCATTCCTGATAATTAATACAGACTGTGGGGCTCCCTTGTGATGGCTCGCAGGGGTTTGATTCTTCAGCAGCAGCAGCCATTCATTTGCAGAATGAGATTCATCCTAATGAAAATGGAATGTGAAACTTTAATGAACATGACTGCCATGTCATAATAATAAAGACTTTGAAACAACACCGGCCTTTCACGCCGGCTGACTGAACTCGTGTAGCTACGCTGTGCCAATTAAGCATGATGATAAAAATTAACACTTGTTCGGCCCAAACGAGGCTGTAAACAACTGTTTTGGAGGAGATTGTCATTACCACCGTCTGCGTGCTGTGCGGAGTGATGACGGTGGCCGTTTGATCCATCGTGAATTTCTCGCTTTAATTAACGTCGGATGATTATGTATACTAAACGCGTGTTCGCACTTGAGAATTGGAATGATCAGAGAAACACGTTTGCTCATCTCACAGTCAGAATGAACTGCGCTTGATGGATGTGGCCATGGAAGTTTGCTGGACTTTGATATTTCATTTGCACTTCAGCGCTGTTGCTTTCGTCTTTGGCCGAGTGTGTGCAACATGACAGTGCTTGTTTTATTGATCTCCCGCAATGTCTACTTTTTAGCAGAACACAACGCTTTTGGACCTTGTCGGCTTTTGTGCTTTTGGTTCGGACCTAAAAACAAGGGAAGTGTTTTAGAGGCAGCCATTTAAAGCTCTGTCTGTGTGTAAATGCAAGGAAAGCCCACCCGAGGGAGTCCTCTAAGTGTTTTTAGAACATCCTTGAACATGGAGCCGCGTTTGATGAAGAAACAGAAGATCCAGAGCATGAACAAATCAGCCGTTCCCAGAGGAAAACATCTCAGCTGTCTACAAAACACTGGTCCTGAGACGGTTTGAGCTGAACAGCACTGGAGTCTTTTACAGCTGCCTGAAAACTCCTCCAACAGTTTCAAGATCAGTCAGATGCGCATGTTGAGTCCACAGTCCCATGCTAGGGGTAAAGTCAGATCTTTCAGCGATAGAGAGAGCAACAGACACAACTAATAATGTGTATTCTGTCTCCATAAGGACTTAATGATCCTTGAGGATGATCGATTTCAGCAAGCATCTGGCAACTTAAACAGAAAAAAGCATGCTATATACTGTAGCTGTCTCAGCAGATAGGATATTTGCGATAGAAAACTTTGTTCTGTTACAATTTTATTGCTATAGTTACTGATCACAAAATTATTTGCTGACCAAAATAACATTAAGACATTTTAGCCAAACAGTGATGTTTTTAACAAATATTTAAGTTTGCACACAATATTGTGACCTGATGTATTGTAGTTTATTTATCTGGCAATAAAAAAAGTTCCAGATGAAGTAGTTTGGAAGTCTTCATGGATTTACTGTGTGAAGAGTGTGCAAATACGATTTAAGTTCTTTTTTAACAAAAAATATTGTCTTTATACAATGTAACAATTGACTTGGATAAAAAAGAAGATATCAAAGTGAAGTTTATTTATAAACTAATTTCGAGAGGATCACATGCTTATGATTAAACTCAGCCGGTCCTGCATTAGCTAATTATGATCCTCCAATCATATGATTCCTAAGTTATTTTATATAACAGTCACAGTCTTCATCACATTTATCTTCGTCTGGAAGAAACCCCCCTTCCTCCCCTTCTCCTCCTTGTTCTCATAGATTGGGTTGCACTGTGGCCCAGTGGTTAGCACTGTTGCCTCACAGCAAGAACACCGCGGGCTCTGGTCCTCGCCAGGCCGGTTGGTGTTTCTGTGCGGAGTTTGCATGTTCTCCCCGTGTCCGCGTGGATTTCCCCTGGGTTCACCGGTTTCCTTCCACTGTCCAAAGATATGCGTCATACGTAACAGACTAAGGCACTTTGTCTAAGCTCCCAGCATCAGTATCTTTCCTTCTCAAAGTAGTTCACCTTAGCCATTTCAGCCTGAGGGAGCAGACGAGAGGCAAAACTTTTCGGTCACACTTTAATTTGATGGTCGGCTTGTTGAACTTCAGTTACGTTGCAACTAATTCTCATCAGATTATAAGTAGACTTTTAGGTTGGGGTTAGGGGTAGGGTTAGTGTAAGTTGACATGTACTTGCAATGTTTCTTATAGTCAGTTAAATGTCTGTTCAATGTCTGTGTCAATATTAAGCAGACAGTCTACTAATACTCAAATAGACCTTTAAAATAAAGTGTTACCAACTTTTCAATCTCTAACCATGCAAACACAGTAGTGATGTTTCATTTCTGGTAAATCAATGTTTTTAAATGAATTGACTAAACAAATGTTACTTGACACTGCTTTTTGGTGTAATGAGGCAACCTACAAACATCATGACTGAAAAACCCTGATTGACTAAAAGACTTTTATGTGAAGGACTTATAAGAAGAAACATCAGTGTGTGTCTGTAAATATGTCACATTCTTTTGAAAACAATATTGCTGCTTATTCAAACTACTTTTATACTATACTGCAACTAGCTAAAGCATTGTTTTGATGGTATTTTTATACCAGCTGTTGACTACAGAACATGTAATTGCAACATATTAACGTATTAAAACCCAAGACATTATCAATTCTGAGTGTGCCCCATGCAGGTGAGTGGACTTGACAAACCACCTGTAGAAAACACTCTTTCTCTCTGACACTTTTACCAACACTTGCACCAGTTATGCACATTTGCACAAAACATTTTCTTACAATCACTCCTTAAAAACACGTTGTGCATCTATGGAGTGTGATTCACAGAGAGGAGTGGGCTTGACAAATCACCTGTAGAACAAAATCTTCTCTCTATAAAAAAAAAAAACAGTCCCCCTCCTAACTCTACTTAATGCACAGACAGTTCCTGTGTATAAATAGCAATTCTTGTGTGTACTACTGCCTCTTGATGAATCACTGACTACTTCCTCAACTGTAAGTTGCTTTGGACAAAACCGTCGGCTAAATGTAAAATGAAAATGTAAATTAGCTGTCTAATATCATCACTTTGTGAAGTTGACCAGTACAGTTCATACTAACCCTACTCTAGCCAACTACTAACCCTTACTCTAACCAGTAGCCAGGAGTCTTTTGATAAATGCTTTCTATGAATGCTGCTTTTAAACATAACTTTATCATGTTAGGATGTGTTTAGCGACGGCTCTTACACATCAGATATTCTATCGGAACAGAATTATAATAAAACATGAATACCATTTTCCTGTTATAGCATATAAGATCTAGAAACATAACCTGAAAAAGATTATTTCCTTCGCTTCATGGAAACTACTGTTGCTTTTTAAATACAGAAATCCTGAAGTATAAATCTCACTCAACCAGAAACAGATCCTTATACTGAATTAATAAAAGATGGCAGAAAGTTCTGTCAGAGTTAATTCCACTCCGCTCAATTATACAAAGGCCCACGTATTGGAAAGTTTGAGCTGAGGACGATTCTAATAAATCCGAGCTTTAACACAGGGCATTTAATATCAGCGCTTCTTAATGGGGTCTCAGTGTTGAATTATCTATGGCGCTTCTGTGATTCTAGAAGGACCATCAAACCCCCTGAACTTGAGAGCTCTGTCTTGTAATTGAATAATACATTACATGTGGCAATTATTTTCGTTAGAGCTAGACTGAGAAATCAATAACCAGGGGATCAGATCAGTGGCTGCTGTGCTCTTGTCTTTCCCCCCTCGTGGCCAATTACATCATCACAGCCCTAAACACCTTCGCTCTGCGCTCGCGCCCACAAGCCCATCCAGAGGAATGTCAGATGATCTGTACTGCAGCATAGTCAATCGAACAGGTAAAAACTCTAGACACCTTTTACATGTCTAATGATGCCATGTGTAGATTATTGCAGTAACTTCAGTTAAACTGTAAACGCTGAAGTGTTTAAACAAAACAAAACAAAAAAAATGAGGTGACTATAAATAACCATTAAAAGTTAAAAGGAAACATCAAAACATCAGAATTCCTTTAAAAAAAAAAAACTCCACAGTAATATTACGAACCTCTTGAATGTTACTGTTCTGTCCTAAATACAAAGACAAAATAAGCGTAAGTTCACCCAAACATGAAAGCTTACTCACTATTTATTCTCAAGTGATCCCATACCTTTATAAATGTTAGATATTATTCTGTTGAACACAAAAGAAGATATGAAAAACAAATACCATGGAAGGTTACAGGCTTCCAACATCTTTCAAAATAACATATTTTGTGTTCAACTGAAAAAAGAAAGAAACTCGAACAGGTTTGGAACAAGTGATGACAGAATTTTCAGTTTTTGATGAAAAATAGCATAATATGTTTGCATATAATATGTTTGAGCTTGGATAAACTTGAGCCTAAGACTCTAGCCTGGTCATGTATGACAGGGGCTTCGAGATCAGGTAGGTCTCGAGAGCTCCCCCTGGTAAAGGAAGAATGTGGGAGATGGATGAGGGGTTCTTTAAAAATGAAGATAAGGAAGGTCGGGGGAATGGGCTTATTTATTGGAGGCTAGATTTTATCTTATTGGTCTCACAATGATATCTGATTTGGCTAGCAATGATTGTTGATGTGATGCCAGCCTTGATCAATCATATCACGTGCTCCTCTTGAATGAGTTTATAAAACTTCATTTAAATGAACTAGTTTAATAGAGCTAGTTTCAGGGACTGTTTAAACGACAATGTTTTTAGCCAAAAACCTTTTATGTGTTTATGTGTTTAACGGTTTTGGGAAATTTTCAAAAGTCTTTGAAAACAATGTCGTGCTACGTATTAAAGGGGGGGGGGGGGTTGCTAGTTTTGCTGCTTAAGTGTTTCTCAACATTTCATCATAATACATCACATCATACACACTGCAAATTATGTTTAGACAAATGTGCAGAGCCCCTGAGGGCACATTGTCACTCAGGTACTATTTACTGACTAAATGACAGCACCAAATGCTGGTCTGGCATACATAAGCCAATGCCAACATTGCTGGACTTTGGTATTTCATTTGCACTTTAGCGCTGTTGCTTTCGTCTTTGGCCGGGTGTGCAACATGACAGTGCTTGTTTTATTGATCTCCTGCAATGTCTACGTTTTAGCACAACACAACGCTTTTGGACCTTGTCGGCTTTTGTGCTTTTGGTTCGGACCTAAAAACAAGGGAAGTGTTTAGAGGCAGCCATTATTCATAACTATTTTTATTTTCATCAAATAAAGAACAAGGCCAAGCGTATGACTCAGTTTTCACTCTGTATTTGGATTGTTTATATATAAATATGTTTCAGCACTTTGTATGAAGTCTATTTATAAACGAATTTCGGGAGGATTACATGACCACAGCTGGTCTTGCATTAGCTATCACATGTTATATCAATCAGAAGAATCCAAACAATCATAAATAGTGGGATTTACTTACCTTAGTCATTTTCATCTTGATGAATTCCCCCATCCACCCCGACTCCTTCCCCTCTTTTTTAGCTAAACACGGGGAAGCTCTCTAGACCTACCTGAGCTCAGACTCCCCTAAAGACTATAGGATACACAAGACATCCCACTCGCATCATTTTGAATGGGGAAAAGTGTAACATTCAATATGTAGCCTGGTGTAACGATGAATATGAAGAGAATAAAGCCTCACTACTAGCACTACTAGTACAGGAGCCAATGATCAATCACTATAGACTGACGTTTCTCCAGGAGAGAAGCTCAGACAAAGTATTTGCTTTTACGACAGTTTTTGTCGTCAACAAACACACTGGAATCTTAGCAAATACCTGCTTTACAGACATAAGAACTATCTCAACAATCTTAAAATCTGTACTTTTAAATGCACCAAGTGCACTTCAAACCAAAAGTTTTTTTTTTTTGTAATCTGTATAAGACGAACGGAAGGTACAGTCCATCCTGTCAAACACACAAACTTGTAAACAAAGTCACTTTATTTGCTGAAAGAGATTCGCCATCAAGACCAAGTTGTGAACCAAGTTCTGACGAAGCATTATTCAGAGGATGATTGGAGTAGCATGACCATAAAGGAGGTTGATGTCGTGATCTTGTTCCTTTCGAGTGCGCATGTGCATTAGCTCAGACAACCTGGAAAAAAAAAACAATTTTGTCTGATTTGAACGTTATTGTTTAATTTTATTGGTGATTCCAAAAATGGAATGTAATCAAAAGCTTGGCAAGCATTTTTGGAGAGTTTGATGTTTCTCCATTCAGACAGAATGCTCGAGTATACTGCCTGAGAGGTGTTTCAAAAATGACTTCCCCCTCTCTCTCTCTCGATGAAATGGGAGGGAGCCCTGGGCTTGAGGATCTTCCGAGCTCAGGACTCTTTCCCTGGACAGCATGTGTAGCAGAGGCCAGCTAGTGCAGTGCTGTGCAGGTAAGCCTCACTTCTCCTGGGTAGAGCAACCGACTTCCATGCAGAAAGTCGCGAGTTTGATCCCAGCTCGTAGCGGGTTGGGTGGTGTAGGACCAGTGGGGTTACAATGGTTGCGTGACCCGGATGGGAGTGAGGTTTAGGGGGGTGAGAATAGCAGAGGTCAGCCAGTGGAGTGCTGTGCGGGTAAAAATGTGCTCTAGCGACAGATACTAGAGGCCATGGTCTTTAGCCTCCTTGTTAGAGCAACCGACTCCCATGTGGAAAGTTGCCGGTTTGATTCCTGCTAAATGCCAAACACGCTTTATTTATAAATCATCAGCTAAGTGTGAACTCTTGAATGAAAGGGCGTTTCATTCAGAAGTGTACTCCATGATTTGAAACACAGAAGTCCTATGCAGAAAAAGGTGGCTATAAAATGGTTTCTTCATTTTGTAGCATGTAAACTTGGTAGGTAACCTAACCGATAGAGACGTCAGCTAAATCCTTGGTGAACTGGGAGGTTGTGTATCCCTTCTGTGATAATAGATGCTAGTTGCAAGGTCCAACCTGGAGTGATGAATTATACAAGTGTGTTTAGCTCCAGGCAGAATTTTCCACAACATACAGCTCGTTGATTAAGTGGGATTAAGAAGTTCTTGTGTAATGAACTACCGCCTTTATGTACATGGACATATATAAACAACACATCAGTCAAGTATCACTCAACACTGTAGAATGATTCAGTCCAGACGGACAAACAAATGCCATTTACGGTTGTCTGGAATATCATGGCATTTAAAAAGGTGGATATCAGGTCTCATTAAATGTAGATGCAGCTTGTGGCTGAAGAGAACACTGGCTACATCAAAGGGTCTGTTACATGAATACTAATAAAGGTTTGGGCTACTCAGACTGCACACAGCCATCAGCAACGCTTTCTGCATCTTAGCCGTTTTGTGTCTTACTGTGGTGTTTAACCAGTAGGAATGTGTAGGGTTAAGCTGCAGGCTAGGTGTTTCTTTTGAACACATTATTATGATCATGTTTGTTTGGTTTGTTTGGCTTAGACTGGTTTGGTTTGATTAAACTCTGGGGTGACTATAGTGTTGTGATTGATTTGATCAAGTGTGAATGCTACAAACCCTGGTGCACACCAAGCAAGTGGACTCTCCGTCCTAAATACTAATCGAGAATAGAATTAGTGTGTCCCAAATTGTAGTGTGTTGAAAACAGTATGTCAAAGGTTCCCGGATAGTGTACTATTTCCAGTAAAAATTAGAAGTTTAGAACCACCCATACTCTAACTGCTAATATTGCCCACAATACATTGCATTTGGCTGTGAATCCGATTAGAACTACAAACTTGGGTAAAAAGTGTAAACAAACTACAAACGGATGTGCAAGACCAACCGTAAAGTAGAGAGGCTTCGGTATGCATAATATGATATTGATATTTCAATCCTGTTTCTCTGTTATTTCATCTGCAGCAACAATGTGAACTTATATAAAGACATGATTAAACGTTAACTTCTGAATGCATAATTATCCAAAGACCTGAGGAGATTTCTCTGCATGAAAGACTAGCGAATGTCAGATTATCCTGATGCTTAAATCACCAATAAAGTAGGTATAAATTGAAAGAAATATGGATGTTGTGTTGAGATGATTGAGCGACGTAACTAAGCAACATAACTGTCCGTTAATGTAGTATGTCTCAAAACTTGCATACTCAAACGTAGTATAAGTATTCAAAATGGGATGTAGGCGGAAGTGTTGAAAGTTAAGTCTTGGTCTGCTTTGGTTGTTGCTAGATCAGATATGGTTGCGGCTGGAAGTTAACGAAAATAATTTATATGATTTATAAAATTTCTCATTAATTGTATTTTATTAACGTCTACCCCAACCCTAAACCTAACTGCCACAGTAACTTATAAACAGTAGTTATTCTGATTATTATTTATGTTATTGATTGAATTACCCAATAAATTGTATTTTTTAACATCTACCCCTACCCTAACCCTAAAGCCAACCAAGTGCATATTGTACTTCCGGCTGGCCGTGTATCCTATCTAGACTTTACCGTCAGTTTCCAAATGTAAACAAAATCAGAACAGGACATGATGTCACAGGGTTTGACAAGTGAAAACAGATTCTCAATAGCTTGTTTGCTTACTAGTTGCTGTGTTGCTCATTATGGTTCAGTACAGGCATCAGAAATGCAGTCTTCTTCTGGCAGATCTTCTCTTGTGTGCAACAGAAGAATTCATGTTACTGTTTTGGCTCATTTACACATTTTATAAGCTTTTCATGACTTCTCATCTAAGAAAATTTCAGAAGGTAGAATTGACCATGTGTATGCTAGCTGAACCAAAAAATAAATGCTTAATAAATGGAACGTGTTGAGAAGTTGAAAAGTTTAAACAAAAACAAATACCCAGCTTTAATAGCAATTACAGTTGGAGGCAAAATTAGTAGCCCTCCTGTGAAATTGTAGCTCTTTTTCAATATTTAAGATTTTACGTGTTTACAGAATAATGAATGTAGATTTTGCTTTCTTTCTTTCTTTCTTTCTTTCTTTCTTTCTTTCTTTCTTTCTTTACTTATTTCTTTACTTATTTCTTTCTTTACTTATTTACTTACTTACTTACTTCCTCATGTTAACAGTCAGGCTGTAGTGTATGGGTGTCAAACAGCCCTGCACAGTTTAGTTCCAACCCTGCTCCAACACACCTACCTGTAGGTTTCAAACAAGCCTGAAGGACTCAATTACAGTAGTTTGATCAGGTGTGTTTAATTAGGGTTGGAACAAAACTTTGCAGAGCTGCAGCCTTTTAGGAACAAAGTTTGACACGTGCTGTAGTGTATGCTGGAGATTATTCATTTGAGACAACATTTTATTATGCTTTTTTTGTCTTAGGCTCTCATAATAGAAATCTTTAAAAGTAAAAACATTTATATAATTGTTTTTGGCTGCAAACTTACAAAGATGCTTTCACAGCAAAATTTAAATAGATTCGAGTCAAAATGAAATACTTATTCATCTCTCAATCAACACAAAACTTTACCAAGATTTTGGTACTTTATTTATTTCCTTAAAGCGTTATTTAGACGTTCTATTAGTGACTTTGAATCATCCTGTCAGTTAGCAGTCGTAGTATGCATTTACACAATTCAATTTCATTTTCTTTCGTTTTTATTTTGCGAACTAGCTACAGCATTGTCAAAACAATCCTGATTCACATGAATCTTTGAACACAACTAAATGTGCTATTTTATTATTGCTTTTTTGTTCATTTCAAGCTTCCCCTCCACTAGAATGTTCACTTCTGTGACCAGATCACGGAGCCACTGAAAATCTGACTCATGATATTGATTCCATTACAAATCAATATCATGAGTAACAAATTCCCTCATTACCTTACAAAAGAACACCAGACTCTTTTTTTTTAGAAATGGCTTAATTTTAATATTTAGTTTTTGTAGTATCAGACTACACATGGTATTGATATACAAGTGTAAGTCAAGACATTACCGTTTCCAGCTGGTATTAACATGCATTCAGATGTGTCCCTTGTGATCATGCATGTTGGAATTTCAAAGAGACCTGCCCCTCTTATTTCATCGTGCTTTACATTGGTTTCACGGGAGCATTAAGTGCAAAGCAAAAGTACAAACCCATGCTACATGGCTTATGAAATGGCAAAACAAGCAAATAAAACAGATGAGGAATCTGTGTGTTTTGGTACAGTGCAGCTAAGAATGAACACCTTGTTAGGTCTGTTGACAAAGTAAAGTGGTCTTATGAGGATATTTGAACATACTCAGCCACATTTGCACAGTACAATCAATCGAATCGGATGCATTTTAAAGTGGTTAAAGTTGCATGAACTGGACTGGACTTTTATTTTAGTATGTTGATGTGCTTCCAACTGAAACTGAATATTGAATAGCAAACTAACGGTAAAGGAGGTGTGGTTAAGGATGTTAATATACACTTGCTTTTGAAGCTCTCAAGTTGATTTGCTTTCCCAGTCGTGGAAGCAAATGGTCAGACTTTAATTGCGGATTATCAAAACAGACATTTTTTTCAGTTTATAAACTTTCATGGTGGGCAACATGGTGGCTCAGTGGTTAGCACTGTTGCCTCACAGCAAGAAGGTCGCTGGTTCGAGTCCTGGCTGGGCCAGTTAGCATTTCTGTGTGGAGTTTGCATGTTCTCCCAGTGTTCGCGTGGGTTTCCTCCGGGTGCTCCGGTTTCCCCCACAAGTCCAAAGAGGTGTGCTATAGGTGAATTGAATAAAATAAATTGCACGTAGTGTATGTGTGTGCATGTAAGAGTGTGTGGGTTTCCCAGTACTGGTTTGCAGCTGGAAGGGCATCAGCTGTGTAAAATATATGCTGAATAAGTTGGTGGTTCATTCCGCTGTTGCGAGCTCTGATGAATAAAGGGTCTAAGCTGAAGGAAAATGAATGAAACTTGCACAGATTTGATTTCTTGAGTTTTGATTTCATGCAGACTTTAAAAACAGACAAGCTCAAAATGTTTTAGACCTTTAAAACCTGTATCATACATTAGTTTCACGGGAGCATTAAGTGCAAAGCAAAAGTACAAACCCATGCTACATGGCTTATGAAATGGAAAAACAAGCAAATAAAAAAAGATGAGGAATCTGTGTGTTTTGGTAAGCTAAGAATGAACACCTTGTTAGGTCAGTAGACAAAGTAAAGTGGGCTTTTGTGGATATTTGAACATGCTCAGCCACATTTGCACAGTAAAACCAATCGAATGGGCTGCGTTTTTCTCAACCTTAAAGTGGTTAAAGTTGCATGAACTGGACTGGACTTTTATTTCAGTATGTTGATGTGCTTCCAACTGAAACTGAATATTGAGTAGGGGCGGGGCTTTCTTTTGCATAGCATTCTCTCATAGCAAACTAACGGTAAAGGAGGTGTGGTTAAGGATGTTAATATACACTTGCTTTGGAAGCTCTCAAGCTGATTTGCTTTCCCGATCGTGGAAGCAAATGGTCAGACTTTAATTATTTTATCAAAATTATCGATTATCAAAACAAACATTTTTTTCAGTTTATAAACTTTCATGGAGGGCGACATGGTGGCTCAGTGGTTAGCACTGTCGCCTCACAGCAAGAAGGTGCACTGGAGCACCAGGAGGAAACCCACGCGAACACTGGGATAGCATGCAAACTCCACACAGAAATGCCCACTGGCCCAGTCAGCACTCGAACCAGTGGGCATTTCTGTGTGGAGTTTGCATGTTCTCCCAGTGTTCGCGTGGGTTTCCTCCTGGTGCTCCGGTTTCCCCCACAGTCCAAAGACGTGTGCCATAGGTGAATTGAATAAAATGAATTGCCCGTAGTGTATGTGTGTGCATGTAAGAGTGTGTGGGTTTCCCAGTACTGGTTTGCAGCTGGAAGGGCATCAGCTGTGTAAAACATATGCTGAATAAGTTGGTGGTTCATTCCGCTGTGGCAGCCCCTCATGAATAAAGGGACTAAGCTGAAGGAAAATGAATGAAACTTGCACAGATTTGATTTCTTGAGTTTTGATTTCATGCAGACTTTAAAAACAGACAAGCTTAAAATGTTTTAGACCTTTAAAATCTGTATTTTGTATAATTCGATTGGATGTAATTCAATAAAAACTTCTTAAAGTCTGCATGATTTGGAATTTGCTGAGACTTTTATTTCAGTATGTTGATGTACAATACTTCCAACTGGAACAAAATACTGAGTAGGTGGCGGGGCTTTCTTTTTTGTCGCATCTTTCCCTCATAGCAAACTAATGGTAAGAGGGAATTGATTAAAAAATAAACGGCTGAAGACATCAAAAACTGATGTCAACATGCCACTCCAAATGCAGAAGGAAATGGTCAGACTTTAATTAAAGATTAACAAAACAAAGCTTTTTTTCATTGGATTAACTTGAACGGATTAAATGAAAGATCACTTTTAGAAGAAATGTGCTCTTTAGATGTTCTCCCTTTGTTTAATCCATGGAAGACATCCATCTTTTTATCTAGTATTTAGTGCGCTGTACAAAGAGCTGCAGAGGAACAGGAGAACAGAGACTTCATCCACGCTGCAGGACACAGAATCTGCCCTGGACCACGGTGTCAAACAGATGAGAGAAAAGGGCCTCATGAAATAAAGATCATTTTCTCAATCTCACCGTAGCATGGCGCTGAAGTACAGAGAAAGCCGAAAGAGAGAAAGAAAGTGGCACTGGGGTGAGTTTTACAGAAGGTTAAAAAATCCACAGGCTACTCCAATGAAGACATGCTCAACTAAAGCAGCTCGCATCAAAAGAGACCTGTATTCTTTTTTCTCCTTCTTTTATTCTGTGTGGTGCCTTTGCATATTTTATGAACAAAAGCAGAACAGGCCTGCACTTCTCTCTGTTGCTGTATAAGCCGCTGTACAACTTTTCCTGAAATAGAAAAGGTATTTTTTTTTCAACCCTATATGTTTGCAGAATCCAAATTGTTTAAGCAGCGGTGCGGAACTGTACTGACAAGTGGACATTTTCTACCCGGCGCGAAGGGCAGAAGAAGAAAGAGTGGAGTCAGATCTGGTATCTCCACATAAAAGAGTCAAAATGACCTATAGTTGCAGGGCCTTTAAAGACACAGATGACAATCAAAAGGATAAATGTGCCTGGCTGTGGCACGGGAGCAATACAGGCCTGCAGTTCTGTGAAGTCTTTGACCTGATAGTTCAAAGCCGGAGACGGACCTTTGGACCTCCCTTTGAGAGCCCCAGACAAAGGCTTTGTTCATACTTAAGCAAAAACACCGCCATTGTTCCCTTTGAGCTGAGCAGCACCTGTAGAAAGCCACACGGACTGAAGAACAGGAGCACAAAGCGGCATTTCATCCGGCGGGATGTGAAATTACATTTCAGAGCTTCCTGACAGATGCATATTTCCCTGTTTTCTGTAAATGGCTCAGCGAGAGCCTGGCGGTTGAGCGGTTGTTGCTCTCAAAGGGTGAGTGATGTGTTGTTTTTGTAAATGATGAGATGCATTTTCCACCCTCTCTCACTCTCTGCTCTTCATATATACAGTATATGTTCAGGATAATATATTCCCTGCAGGGTTAGCTTGACGGCGTGAGATTAGAAAACATAAAAACATCAATTATCTTGAAAATCAAGATATTTGTACACAGAAAGTTAGTCATCAGTCTAGTTTGACGTCTGTGGAGCTGGACATTAATTCTAGGATGTGTCAAAGGAAACGTGAGTGTCAGTTCATCAAAATACATGTCAGAATAAAAGCCATTAATAGTCAATCATCAAGTCCTAAGAAATGTACTCGTTCATACAAAAATTACTATTTTTTTATCTAAAATTTGAGAATATTCTATTTTAATCTATTTTTATTTCATAGACAGTTAGAATTATTAGCCCCTCTGTATATTTTCCCCTATTTGTTTAACAGAAATATTTTTTTCAACACATTTCTAAACATCAGAGTTTTAATGACTTATTTCTAATAACTGATTTCTTTTATCTTCGTTATAATGGCAGTACATAATATAAATTATTTTAATTAAGTTAATAAGGCAAATCATTGTATAACGATGGTTCAATAAAAAAAAATAAGACTGCTTTCATTCTAGCCAAAACAAATAAGATTTTGACCAGAAAAAAGAAAAATAAAAATCCTATATAATCCTATATAATAAAAAAAACATAATTTGGGAAATATTTATTTTAAAAAAGAAAAAACATCAGCGGAGGGCTAATAATTATGACCAACTCAAATCAAATCAAATCACTTTTATTGTCACATCATCAGCAGCACGTGTGCTATGATGAGTGAAAAGCTTAGGTGCTGGCTCCAGACAGTGCAAAATACAGAGAGTGCAAATACAACTGTAAATACAATATACAAATACAATAGCAACTGTACAAAAATAGGTGTTTAATGATCATATTTGCTTGTTTTTAGGGATGATAACATTTGTTTCAAATACAGTGTTTGTCATTCTTTTTTTCTCTTTTTTTCTTTTTTCTTTTTTTTTTTTTTTACAGAAAATGGATCAAAGTTGATCAAAATAACAAATGTTTTAGTTTGTTGTGATTGAAAACACATTATTTCCAATAGTATTATGTTGTTAAAAATGTAAATGTTTAAATAATATATCTATATTTAAATGACCTTTCTATTTTGGTAACACTTTACAATAAGGTTCATTAGTTAATGCATTTACTAACATGAACTACTGACCAACACTTGTACAGCATATATTAATCATATTTGAACATTTACGAATGCATTATTAACATTCAAGTCCATGCTTGTTAACATTAGTTAATGCACGGTGAGTGAACATGAACTAACAATGAACAACTGTATTTTCTTTAACTAACATGAACAAATACTGTAAAATGTATTGTAAAATGTAAATGTATGGTTCCTTGTTTGTTCATGTTAGTAAATGCATTATTTAACATTAACTAATGGACCTTATTGTAAAGTGTGACCTCTATTTTAAATGTGGAGGAAATGTCATCATGAGTTCACAAAATAACCACTAAATGAGAGCGTTCCAACATTCATAAAGAATGTTTTTAAATAAAAATACAAATATATGACATTTTACAAATGTAATATTTTATTACAAAATCAATTAAGAGCATCAGATCTTATTGAAAGCTCCTTTGTTTGCATTTCACCACCAACTTATCCAGCATATGTTTTACGCAGCAGTTGCCCTTCCAGCTGCAACCTATCACTGGGAAATACCTACACATTCTCATTCACACACAAACACTACGAACAATTTATCGTACCCAATTTGCCTATATACCACGTCTTTGGACTTCTTGCTCTGAGGCTACAGCTCTGCCCACTGAGCCACCGTGTCTCCTGTTGCATTTCACCAATTAAATACAAGGAATGTACATTCTGAGTTTCAATTTTCATTGTTTATAAAATCATAACCAGTTATCTATATAGACATAAAAATATGCTGTCAGAAAATGGATAATTGTAAATGTGCCCATTTTACATTGGATATAAAATTGTAATACCTGAGCATCACGTCATAATAAAAGTTCTTTGTATTCACACACAGGTGTTCTGGAAAAAATCAGTCTGTTTAACTCCACGCCTGCTGATCACAGGCTAATATTGTCCAAACCTCCGCCTATACGAGCACCTTTTCCTCAAACATATCCTATAGCACTGATTGGACCTTCGGTGTTTAGAACAAGTGAGTCTTTGTGAGAGGACATAAAGTGCACCTCTGTGTCTGTGTGACAGTGCTGAGAGCTGCCTCTGCTAGCCTCTGGTGCTAGTTAGCCATGTCTCTTCACGCAGGCCTGTTCCTCCAGAGACAGTGCAGGTTTGATGTTAAAAGTCTGGCTGGAAGACAATACTGTGAGCATGTGATCTTTGTGGCTCTTTGGTCTCTCGCAGTCCGATGGAAGGTGAATCACGCAAGGCCTCTTCGTTGCTAATGATCTCCCACGAAAACCGCTGTCAGATTTTAATCAGAACTTTTCCTTGAGCTCGAGAAGCGTGATTTTCTCTGATTCATTTCAGAATCACTTTGAGTCTTATCTGGGAGCCTGTCCACTTGTATGATCAGTGAGCTATGTCAACATTAGTCCTTGTGCAGAAATCTCAGATTAGCTTAAATATAAGAGATGCAAATGCTACAGGCCACTGGTCAAAGCAGCAAAATCGACTCATTATCAGCAGGCATCAGTGATGTGATGAAAAAACGCTTTAGAAACTTACCTCTGAAGCAGCAGGAGATTCTCTGCAGGTCCTCACTGTCTACTGCAATGATGGAAATGTGCAAACATAAGCCAACAACATATTTTTCTGGATCTGGAGCACCTATATTATCAATAATAATGCTGTTATTAAATTCACGGAACTTACCAAAAAAAAAAAATATATATATATATAGTTCTCAGCAGTAATGGGTAAGACAATTAATATTTTTATCCATTTCTCAGTTAATAAAGGCAATGTAATTTGGTGCATTTAAACAAAACAAATTTATTAAACGGATATATTTATTAAAATAATATTTTATTCTCCGAGTACCTTTACAAATTGAATGATAATACAATTAAATCCAAGCAAAATATTGCAAATAAAAAGACAACCTACATTTTTTTTCTTCTCTTGATTTTCTCTCTTTTTTAAATTCGTATTTAATATTTTTCTATAACATATAAATTTGGGTGTATTACTTGTTGGACCGTTATCATAAGTTATTAAGTTAGATAAGCTCCAGATTTGGCTTCAGTACTGACTAATTAAATGTATATGCACAAATACAATATTGTACACCATCCTATTAAAAATATGTTTAAAAGATTGTATATACAGTATAATGTAATTTATAGAAGTAAATTGCTGAAGGACAAATCACTTTTCAGTATGGACCATCATAAAATGTGGAGCCAATGAACTGTGGATATTTGTTGTTCAAGTAAAAATCACAAGATTTTTACTTATAAACATATTAACAATAACTAGATTTGTATATGCTGTATTGAAATTAAAGGTGAGGAGGGATAATTTGATTTATTTAATTTCTTTATTCCCTCTATCTTCAATAGCTTATTACAAAGATATAAATACAAATATAAACTGTATTAAAGGAACATTTCATAGAATAACGAGACCAATAGCAAGACCACATTAGCAGAAAAGTTTGACTCATTAGCTTTATGATGCAAAATATTTTTTATTGTTGGGAAGTCTACATACTATACTGCCTATTTTACGTAGCCTAAGCAACAAAAATAAAAAGGTTGTTTGATTTGAGACTGTAAACGTTAGAAGTGGAGTACTAGTGTAGTAGTAGACTATTTTCTATCATAAATAGACCTTTAGCTCCATCTAGAGGAAATATTGTGTAACGCATAGACTAGTTATCAAAGAAAATACAGTTTTCATAAGAATATATAGTGTTCCTCCAGCAAACTTGAGCTTCAGTCCGTTTTCATTGTACACTCTCAGAAAAAAGGTACACCATGGTATAAATAATGTTCCTGGAGGATACTGAGGATACCTCTTATGATACTGTTCTGTGCCTTTTATAGGTACACAATTGTGCTCATATAAAAGGTACAAAAGTGTTGGACAACTCCTTCTTTATTACAGTATCTATGAAAATAAATATGACTGGAAAGGCAAGTGATTTTTATGAATAATTTCCATATTAAAACAAGAATCATCATTTAAAAGTATGTTTAAAGATACGTACTTATAAACATAAATTTTTAGTTCTATAATACAATAATACAAAACAACTGGTAAAACATAAAACTGTAGATATTGTAAACTCAACATTTAAGGCATTTTAATTAATGTTTGGTAAGCATTTTTGACACTGTTAAGGTACAAAGTGTCTTGTCACTGTGGTGGCACCTTTCACAAAGTATACAATATAGGTTTCCCATGGGACAAATCATGAGTCATGACCTTAAAAGGTACAAATTTGTTTCTTTTCTTAAGGTACAATTCTGTCCTATAAAAAGGTACTGCCCCAGTGACAAGGATTTGTACCTTCTTTGGTACAACATTGTACCATTTTTTCTGAGAGTGTAAGGCAGAGTAGTTTTTTTCTTTCCGTCTCTGTGAAAAAAGCTTAAATGAAATTTAAATGATTCAGGATGGCATCACGGTGGCGCAGTGGGTAGCCCGATTGCCACATCAATGGCTGAGACTCGGCTTAGTTGGCATTTCTATGTGGAGTTTGCATGTTCTCCCAGTGTTCGCGTGGGTTTCCTCTGGGTGCTCCGGTTTCCCCCACATGTCCAAAATGTGGTATAAGTTAACTGAGTTAACTGAGACGTGTGGTATAAGTTAACTGAGTAAGCTAAATTGTCCATAGTGTATGTGTTTATGGATGTTTCCCAGTGATGGGTTGCAGCTGGAAGGGCATCCGCTGTGTAAAACGTATGCTGGATAAGTTTGCGGTTCATTACGCTGTAGTGAGCCCAGATCAATAAAGGGACTAAGCCGAAAGGAAAATGAATGATTGAATGATTCAGTATGTTTATCTTCTTTATTTTTAGAGAAACCCTCTCCACAAACATTCCACTGACACTCTTTCAACAAACACTGTACTTTTGAGATGATTAGAGAATAAAATGGCAAAGTAAACTATAAAACCGTTTGCGTAACGAATAATTTAGGCAACGGCCCCCATTAAATAATATGGCGGGAAAACGGCACTGGATAAAATGTACAAAATGTGTGTTACTCTATCCTAGTGTTTGTGGTAAAATTGTGGTCTAAAATTAAAGGAATCAATCCGACATAAATAGTGTTGGTTCCTGGTATAGCCGCACGGTGGCGGTGTTGCACAAAGCTTGTGAACTAAACTAGTGAACGTAAATCCTCTGCAGAATATGACTTCAACATGATCTCTGGGAGATTCTTGATTAAAAAAAAAAACAATAAGAAGACTCAGTTTTTACATGTTGAACATCATATAATTGTTCAGGGCATTATCATTATAGTGTACAAGACATTTTCTAGTTTAGATGTCTCGTGCCATACTGCGGCAGAAGGGTAAAAAGAAAGCAGATTAATTAAATTTAAACATTGAACTTGGTTATTTTAGAGAGTTGTGCTGTTCAGAGTCGTGATTAAGACCTACAGACACTTACTATATACAAACAATCTACCATTCCACATTCATTTGTTTTAAAGCTTTGGGCTTTTATAGCCTCTCATGCTTGTATTATTGTGCTTTGGCAGTATGAAACACACAACTCTATCAACATACTTGGTGCAGTCAGTGTGAGTATATTTTACAACATATTTATTACCTCTCATGTGCAATTCATTAAATTTCTCTATTTCACCCATTGCTACCTATCAAGTTCACGATGAAATGGGTACAAATCCATCTGTCATTTATTGGGTCACATTGCACTTAGTTTTTGTACTTTTAAAAGTCAATGACATTTTCTGTCCTCTTAAAACTAGCATGATTCATACACATAGGAGCATTATGCTTTAAAAGATATTCATTATTGATCTTATGATGTGGGCTGCTCTTTGTGCCTGCTTCCATATGGTCAGTCCGCTTGGTCGTACATGTGTCTCTAATGCAAGTGCAGACTATTGATCTTGGGATGGATGTATGGCGTAAATGACGACCCGGGAAGACGCTTATCAAATATATTGTGGAAACACTGGTGAGCTAATGGCTCGGGAGTCTTCAAGCTCGTATCAAGATAAAGTGCTCTGTTGTCCACTGAGTGACTGCAGTTCAAACATAAGAGTAATGGATTGGTTCTTTTTAAAGTATCATTTCAGTTGCTGAACCGAGCATGGAAACCTGGATGAATTTCTGCAGCTTGAATATAAAATGTGATTTGACTGATTTAACAAGCAACAAAAACAATCCGATTAAATGATAGAGATCAATGTTGATCGATAATTTGTTACAACGACACACCATGTGAACATTCAGCTTATCAGATGGAAAAAAAAGCATGTGAATCCCAAGGTTATTGACTGTGGAGTCGTCTAACCTGGAAGCAAATCAATGAAGAGACTGAAGGGGTTGGCCGGTGCTGCCCTGGACTATAAATTGCTGAACCCTCAGTTAATGTTCATAAAAAAACATGCAAAGGGGACGTTTAATGAATCCAGAGTGGAAAATTCAGCAGAAGTTACAACCAAGTCAACAGAAGAATACCTTCAGCAAGTGAAAAACCAGACTTCATGCCAATAAAATGCTTTATTTTGAACTCAATTGACAACAGACACACAAAACAGTGCACTGAGATTTGCTGACCGTTTTGTAGTTTCAAGAAATGCTTTTTGGAGAGTGCTGCTAAACAATGGTTCATACACTTTTTTTCGTCATGTACAATGAATAATTACAGTGGTCTCATACACTACAGTTAAATGTATTTGTCAGTTGACCTTTTAGCGCTTAATCCCAATCTGTGCACACACAGTTCATTAATTTATGGGAATGACAACCACATTCAGCGACATAATTAATTACTGGAAAATGCGTGTAGTGACAACTGCGTTTAAAGAATTGATACGCAGTGTGTACAGAACAACTAATTGTTTGTGATGTTAGTGATGTATTTTAAGGCCTATCAGAAATGTGTCTCTCTAAGCAGTACTTACCAACTGAGTGGACCCAATCGGGTGCCTCTATCATCCCGGTTCTGCCCAAATGGCAGGAGTTGGTGCTGTATTATTAAGCTAAAAAAAGTTTAATGTCAGTCAAATCAGGAGCAGTGGTGTAAAGTAAGGCAAATACTCTCATTTCTGTAAGTTTCTCAAGAATTGAACCTTACTAAGTCGTGTTTAAATGGTGTACTGGAATACTCTTTAGTGCTTTATCAGTACTTTTACTGCACTTTTTCTCTTTAACTTGCATTCAATGCTTTACAGTGTTTATTTTTTCCCTTCCAATCAAGTGGGAGATAAAGAACAATACCATCAGACAGATGGAGACACAAATACTTTATAAATGTCATGTGAAAGCATTAAAAGTGTCCAAGAAGATACAAAATCATTACACAAAATGTCTTTACATGTAAAGTATCACCATATCGTCACAGAAAAAAAAAAATTGTTGCCCCTTAAGTTACATAGATTTTGCTTGCATGTGAAGGCAGCCTACTTTCTGTCAGCATATTCATTCATTCATTTTCTTTTCGGCTTAGTCCCTTTATTAACCTGGGGTCGCCGCAGCAGAATGAACCGCCAACTTATCCAGCATTTGTTTCATGCAGCGGATGCCCTTCCAGCTGCAATCCATCTCTGGGAAACATCCATACACACTCATTCACACTCATACACTATGGACAATTTAGCTCACCCAATTCACCTACACCACGTCTTTGGACTTGTGGGGGAAACCGGAGCACCCGGAGGAAACCCACGCAACCACGGTAAGAACATACAAACTCCACACAGAAATGCCAACTGACCCAGCGGAGGCTCGAACCAGCAACCTTCTTGCTGTGAGGCGAACGTGCTAATCACTACGCCACGGTGGTGCCCGTCAGCATATTACATATACAGTAAATATACCACTTTATTAGGTACATCTTACTAGTACTGGGTTGGACCCCCTTTTACCTTCAGTCATTCGTGGCATCCATTCAGCAAGGTACTGGAAGTATTCCTCAGAGATTTTGGTCCAAATTGACATGATAGCATCACACAGTTGCTGCAGATTTGTTGGCTGCACATCCATGATGCGCATCTCCCGTTCCACCACATCCCAAAGGTGCTCTATTGGATTGAGATCTGGTGACTTTGGAGGCCATTTGAGTGCAGTGAACTCATTGTCATGTTCAAGAAACCAGTCTGAGAGTTTTTGCGCTGTATGACATGGCGTGATATCCTGCTGGAGGTAGCCATCAGAAGATGGGTACGCTGTGGTCACAAAGGGATAAACATGGTCAACAACAATAGGTTCAGGTTGGCTGTGGCGTTGACACGATGCTCAATTGGTACAAATGGGCCCAAAGCGTGACAATAAAATATCCCCCACACCAGCCTGAACCACTGATACACGGCAAGATGGATGTCGCAGCAGAAATCTTTTTATTGTCCAATTTTGGTGAGCCTGTGTGAATTTTAGCCTCAGTTTCTTGTTCTTACCTGACCGGAGTGGCACCCGGTGTGGTATTCTGCTGCTGTTGCCCATCCGCCTCAAGGTTGGACGTGTTGTGCTTTCACAGATGCTCTTCTGCATACCTCGGTTGTAACGAGTGGTTATTTGAGTTAGTTGCTGGAACCAGTCTGGCCATTCTCCTCTGACCTCTGGCATCATTAAGGCATTTGCGTCCACAGAACTGCCGCTCACTGGATATTTTCTCTTTTTCAGACTATTCTCTGTAGACTCTAGAGATGGTTGTGCGTGAAAATCTCAGTAGATCAGCAGTTCCTGAAATACTCAGCCTGTCAACCATGCCATGTTTAAAATCACCTTTCTTCCCCATTCTGATGCTCAGTTTGAACTGCAGCAGATCATCTTAACCATGTCTACATGCCTAAATGCTGTTGCTGCCATGTGATTGGCTGGTTAGAAATGAGCTTTAACGAGCAGTTGAACATAAACTGGCCGGTGAGCATATTAGTGTAATGTATTCTCAAATAAAATTTACACAATTTAAATAAATACAATTTAACTTACATTTAGAAACACCCTTCAAGGTAATTAAATGGGTTTACTCACTTCCTTTGAGTACTTCAAGAAGGACTTTTACTCTGAGAGTAGTATTTAGAAGATACCTTTACTCACGGTGGCTAAGTGGCTTCAGTTTTCCCCACAGTCCAAAGACGTGATACAGGTGAATTGGAGAAACTAAATTGGCTGTAATGTGTGAATAGGAAAGTATGTGTGTTTTCCAGCACTAGGGGTTGTACTTGCAGTGCTGGGTTGTGGCAAGAAGGGCATCTACTGTGTAAAACATTTGCCAGAGTAATTGGCAGTTCATTCCACTGTGGCCACCACTGATTAAGCAAGGAACAAGTCGAAGGAAAGTGAGTGAGTGAACATTTACTCTACTTGCACTATATTGCAAGTGATGATACTTTTACTTGAGTAGGGTTTTTTCAGTTCTCCACTGGTCATGAGTGAGTTGTGTTCTGTACACACACACACTGAGTCGTAATTTAGGGCATTCACTCATGTTTATTTGCAGTTGTCACTCCTCAAACTTAATCTGTGTACAGAGACTTACTTAAGTATCTACAGGCACACTACAGTTCAATTTGCTTGTTAGTTCACTTTTAAATTTACTTTTGTACACACACGGTCATTTCTGAACTTTATGCAGTGTACAGAACTGAACTGACCACTGACTGGATGTCCACGGGGTCTTAAAAAGTCTTAAATTTACTTAAATATTGTGTTATGTAGGTCTTAAAACCTAAACAAGGCTTAATATTCTTATGTTCGAATAAAGCCACCCAATCGAGTCGGCAGTCATCACCAATATATATA
>CAIGQQ010037820.1:1364730-1374962 GCA_903798035.1 Danio albolineatus | reverse complement strand
CTTTGAATTTATACACAGTGGGGGAAAAAATGATTTGAACCCCAGCTGATTTTGTAAGTTTGCCCACTAACAAAGAAATGATCAGTCTATAATTTCAATGGTAGGTTTATTTGAACAGTGAGAGACACAACAATAACAAAAAAATCCAGAAAAATGCGTTTCAAAAAAAGTAAGAAATTAATTTATATACCACCAATATATATATATTGGTGATGGCTGTCGACTCGATTGGGTTCAACTTGATTATTTTTTTATTTATTGCAAAGTGATACAATCACAACAGGCAATTTTTTTTAATTAATCAGGGAAAGAAAACCAAAGCCACACATTCTTTTTCAAGATCTTTCTTAAATACTAAAACAATTTACAGACGTAATTGGGCCATTAGAGGGAAAAAAAGTGTTTAGCCCTGTATAAGTCTAAAATTTCATTCATAATGGTCTTAAAAGGGTCTTAATAGTTTGAAATTTAAATGCATATCTGAGGTGTCTCTCACTTCTTAGTGCACAGTACAAGAAATCACAATAAATGAGGTTCATCTTCACTCATTATTATTGCCAAATCTTGCTACAAAAATGATCACAAGTTGTACCTGCTTACTTTATTAACTGCATAAACTAGACAGCTTAATCTGCAATACTTTAAATAAGTGTCACGAATAAGTGGGGAAAAGCAACTCCTCAATAGTACACTGTACAGCAGGGCTGCCCAAACTTTTTCTTATGAAGGGCCAAAAACCAAACTTAATTGAGGCAAGTAGGCTAAAGGCAAATATAGGTGGGGTAATGTACCATGGGTAATTTACTAATTTATTTAATAATGTTTAAAAATGACTAAAAACATTACTTTATATTAACTAATATAGTTTTTTTGTACTTTTTTTAATAAACTTATTACAGTAAAACAAAATGTAATTTATAACAAAATGACACTAGTCTTTGCCTTGATTTGCTTGCTGATGTCTTCTGCATAGTCCTCTGTCCGTCAAGTAACAGTATTTACATCAAAAAATCTAATTCATTTACATTTACATTTAATTTCCGTTTGATTTTTTTGTAGCTCAGCAATAAAACAAACAAAAAGGTTTACGTCAAATTAGAAATGACGATCTCTCATTTGCCCCAACCCTCTCCATCATACTCACTCTCCTCTCAGATGGGATGGTGGGACAAATCAAAGGTTACAATGGGCCAACTTTGGACCGAGGGCCCTACTTTGGGCATCTCTGCTCTACAGAATAGTACACAATGTAGCTTTCAAAACACAAAGTGCTACAGTACAGTGCAATTGCACACACTTATTGTTTGGAGCCTTCGCTCACTATGTGGTTAAATGCCATTATCACTCTTGAAACTTTAGCATCTACTTGACCAATTAATCTTTGAAAACGATCCATTTTTGGGCTGAGTAGTTTAACAGCACAAATGGATCATTAATATTGAAGTTTCGATTGAAGATTAAGATTTTGATTAGATCCTTTCCTCCCTCATAAGGAAATTATGATCGTGGCTCATGCTTTGGTTCTTCATCTCCATGTAACCTCAATTTCACGGATTATAGATAATCGAACGGAAACCGTTTTTTGATGAGCAAAGAAGTGGGCGTCAGTTCACTGATTTCATGGCTCAAGATTTCAACCACGCATAAAGCTATGAAATCAGAAACAATGTGCAGACTGCCTGATAGAGCTGTGTTTTTATGTCTAATTATTACATTCAGCAGCCTCCAGTGCTGTGGAAAGCATTTCCATTTTCATTTCCCACACTCAAAGACATTAGTAAAAATGATTCAAACTGGAAACCGGAAGTAACAGAATAATGTAATGTGCAAGGAAATGAATTAGTAAATCAATCTATTTTTAGATTTTGTTACTAGCCTACCCAACTCTTCATAATTACACTCAAAATGGTCTCGATATTTTTTTCACAGCAGGCAACAAACATTTATTGTCATGCTATAGTTCAGGCGTAAAAATGTCAGGTCAGCGTAGTTGTAACAGAAACGGATTATTAATTTTGAAGCAGGCTATTAATTTGTATAGTTCGATCGAGGTAGAATAGGATGGCCTGTGAGAATGCAAACAACCATCTTTTACCTGGTTTGAGGCCAAAATGGCCATTTCATCTTCCATAAACAGAGTCCACAAGAGAGTGATGTGGAAAAAATTGATTTTTTTTTCTTTGGGCTTTTTCTTGTTCCACTCAGGGTGAGAGGCTTGGTAAATATCATGTTTTTATATTCTGCCATTGATCTCATTAGCGGATGTGCGTCACTTTGCCTTCAATCAAAGCAATTGCTTTTTACTGTAAAGCGTATTCAGTAACAGTGACAACACAGAGAACCGCCCCGTCCAGCTCTCACTAATGAAAATTATTCATCTGAGATGTCATATCTATGTATAAATCAATTAACGTCAGTCCTAATTAATGAAGAAATAAACTAAAGATACGAGCATCCTCTTATCACACAGTATGATGATGCATATCCTGCTATTTGATGACTTGAATATTTTTCAAATTTGGACAGATATTATTAAACTGGAATTAACTGAGCTGATGGCATTGCTTCATTCTAGAAATGCAGTCCGTGGACGGCTTAGCATTTTTTAGCCAGCCTGTTTAGACAGTATTTTTCATAGGTGAAGTGACTGGCTGACTGCCATACAGTTACTAAAACACTGGCTGCTTTTTTTAGCTCCGTGTGTTGATGTATTTCATTTAGATCAGTCCATTTCTTTAAAAGTTGGACGTCCAGCGCCAGAGGCTTGTAATCCATTTGCTTAATGACGTCTTACTGTGGCGAAATCATCGCACTTCCGTACTCAATTATGCAGATCAGTTAGCAAATATCTGCACAGCTTTTTTAAATTGTTTTCCAGAGCGTACTAAAAATAACTCTCATTTTACTTAAAGCAACAGAAGGCACACATAAGGAGCAAAAGTAATAAAATATATATCTTTTGCAAAGTATAGATGTTACGTTGATGCAGTTTTTTTTTAGCATATTATTAGGCATGGCCCGGTATAAGATTCTGCCGGTATGATAACCTAGGATAAAAATATCACAGTTTGACGATATTGTGATTACTGCTCTAAAATATATTCTTTTTGAGTGTTTGGGTAAAAAACATGGTCACACTTTATTTTGATGGTCAGTTTGTTGAATTTAAGTTACGTCAACTAATTCTCATTAGATTATAAGTAGACTGTTAGGTTGGGGTTAGGTGTAGGGTTAGTGTAAGTTGACATGTACTTGCAAAGTTTCTTATAGTCAGTTAAATGTCTGCTGAATGTCTGTATCAACAGATATTTAGTAGACAGTTTACTAATACTCAAATGGACCATCGAAATAAAGTGTTATCAAAAACACATATTTAATTTTGAGAAACATTTAAAGTATTTTGGAGCAGTAAATATGTAAGGCAAGATAATCAAAAATGAATCATTGACTTCTGCTGTCTTCATTTGTTTTAAATCAAATCAAATTAAATGTCTTTACAAATTAAAACGGCATCTTTGGACTTTCTGTTGGAGATACTGTTGTCCTAAAATACTACAAAAAAAAAAACGTGAATAAAAATCTTACACACACCTTAGGAACGGTAAAGCAGAAAATTTTGGCGGTTTTAAAACCTTGACTTTTCCAAGCCGCGGTATGCCCTGAAAACGTCCCATGCCTACATATTACTAATATTTAATAATTAACTATTATCAAAAACTGAAAAAAGATTCAATTGTAGTCTGTGTATAAGTTGCTTACATTTGAGTTTTTCTCTGCAAAAGCCCTATTAAAGCTGTAGTTTGCTTTTCAGACAATTAATTTGTCAGCTTAATGCCTCAACCGAGTTTCATTGTTTTCCTCTTCACTTATTTTAATCGTGTATTAAACTTGTAGGGTCATTAAAGGCAAACGTTCCCCCAGGACCACTACTGTACATCTAATTTAATTCTCATTCATGGTTAGGAGCTTTTAGTAAACAATTGTTAAGTTGTGCATTTCCTCCTCTGTTCTCTTTGTTGTTTATGTCGGAAGTAATTACAATGAAATTTGTATGGTGATCGGAGTAATGTAATGTAAAAGTTTGCAGATAAAGATTAATTGACTGGCTGGCTCTCGAAGAGACCCTGCCTCTCAGAGGCACAAGAACTTACAATCTCTCCTTATTAGCAGAGAGGAATGGGCAGAGCCACTGCAATATGAAATGACTCACTACTACTATGAGGGCAGGGAGGTTAATTAACAAAGCATCTAACTGGATGGGATCCATTTGAACTGTGTGAGGACACAAGAAAGCACTTGCCGTCAGGACTGTTGAGAAGGTTGTGATGGGAAACTTGGATGAGTGGTTTTAGTGATTAGAACGAGCTCCATTTATGAGATTATATGAATGAAAATGAATCATTCACATTGTGCTCTTTTATTCTCATTTAGTTGCGCATAAAATCGCATGGCTTGAATGATGAGATACGTTAAAAGATGCAAGACGCCTTATTGGAGTCCTCAGTGGCGTCTGAGAATATAAAGATCAATTCACCTCATTAAAGCATGACGACTGCCTTTAAATGACACCGAAACAGGCCATTTTACTTGTATTTGAGGAAATTGATTTGCCTGTAAACAAGTTCCCTTGGGTGCTCACTGCTGGGAGACCAGAATGACAATTAGCCAGTGAAAAACACAATCATGACAAACGGCTCCCGAAAGGCTTCAAACAGAACGACTGCTGTCACTGTAATATGCACAGAGGACCCAATAAGAACAAATAAAGTGGGACGTCTTTGGGGCTTCAAAACACAATGCAATGATGCAAAGTCTCATTCGGTCCTCGTGCAGACCTTACTGCTGCTATTCAAACGTGGAAAGAAGATTTGCATTGATTGCTCTTTATTTTCATTCATTATTTGTCTGTATTGGTTTTCAAAATGAAGTTCTTAAATAGGCAGGCAAACTACAATCTGTTTTAACTGAACTCATCGTTTAATTCGGATGATTATATCATTACTAAAACAACCAGTCAGTCAAGAAATCAAGTACCCCAAACCTTATGTATCTAAAATACATTTTAATCTTGCTCAAATTCACAATTGTTACAATTTGTAATTCAGTGGTAGTTCCTCCCTCCTTCCGTTCAAACATACTGTACAACAGCGGCATGTAAGTGTGTTACATCAAGGCACAAGACACATCCATATTCAGGGAAGCCTTTTTATGAGGCACTGCTTTAATATGATCCCCAAAATACCGCAATGTGCTGAGACACATTAAAGGAACATGGGCCAAACCAGACTGTACATACTGAATGTGCTCTCAGCTGAGAGGAAAGAATGAAGCGATGCTCTTCCTCGGATCCAGACGAGTAGAAAATAAAAAAACATCTCTTTTCATTTGCTTTTTCTTTTAGAACTTATGTTGCTTCACGTGAAGAAGCGAACAAAAACAATGAGCGGTTATAATGTCTGGCTGGATGGAAACGTTCAGAGCTATCAACTGGTGTCCGTTCAGATGAAAATGAGGAGTTTCCATTCCCAGGGTTCTTAATGTGGACATGACGGGTTCTCTTTTATTGACAGCAATCAAAGAGGAACTGTGGACGTGTGGACTGGTGACCTGTAGAAAATAGGTTATTTAGCACGATATCATCACTGTACATGACAGCTGCAACAAAGACTCCATCCTGCTTTTCTGCATTTTTCAGTGAGACATCATTTATTAAAAGCTATTATAAAAAAGCTATTAAAAGCTTTTATTACTATTTATTTATTAACAGTCTATTTATGCAGTGCATTTTATTTTATAAGCATAAGAAGTAAAATATTGACCTGTAAAGTTAAAACAGAAATTAGGCTTTCTGTTATTAGTTCACTGTTGCCATTTCAGATTGTATAAAAAGAACAATCATAAATATGTATTTTGCTTTTCACATAAAGAAGAGTAATAAGTTATATATACTATAATGATATATGATTTACTATTTATTGAAGTGTTTTAATAGCTCTTTTTGTCATAAATAATACTTATTAATTGTATAAATAAAGGGTTATTTGTTTATTTAGCATTTTATGCTATTAATTGACGTAATACATTTTATAGTATATTTTATAAGGGCACATAAATATAAAATATTTTTTATGAAAGAAAAATATATATTATAATATTTTTTAGGGAACAATTGGGAAAGAAAACTATTTTAAATAGTATATGTGTATAGTATAATTATAGTATATGTGTATAGTATAATTCTTTTTCAATTTAAAACAAATAAGAGGTGTGCTTTTGATGCAGTTTGGGGTATAATCATATCTTCAACATACTAATATGAAAGAAACAGTAAAAAATGGTAACACTTTATTTTGATGGTCCATTTGAGTATCAGTAGACTGTCTGCTTAATATCTGTTGATACTGACATTCAACAGACATTTAGCTGACTATAAAAAAACTTTGCAAGTACATGTCAACTTACACTAACCCCAACCCTTACCACAACCTAACAGCCTACTGATAATCTGATGAGAATTGGTTGCAATGTAACTTAAATTCAACAAACGGACCACCAAAATAAAGTGTGACCAAAATAATTGAACAGAAATCAATTTTTGTCATTTGAACTATTTTAAATAGTAGATATGTCAAAAATCACATATATTCCACTTCTAAAATGCTTTTATTTTGTGTATTTTATACAATAAATAGGTCAACTTACTAATATTAGAGAGATTAAACAGAAGAATTTGCTATTTGAAATAGTTGAAAGTGCAGAAGCACTTTTAAGTTCAGATTTTCAAATATCTGCTACTTTGTTTATGGGTTGAAATTCCACATTTCCATATTGCAACAGTATAACAAGCTCATAATCATATAATCTTGTCACATGAGCATAAATGCAATCATATTCCACAACATCTACATCATTCTAACATAAAACAAGACACGGCTGTAATGTCATGACAGAATTATCTTGATTGCGTTCACATAAAATTAATGAGATGCCTCTGACACTTAGACACGAGAGGCTTCGGAACAGTCTTCACGTACCATTTCACAATGAGCCATTGATCTGACTACTCCTGACTGAGCCTCCTTCTTCTGCCGAACGCCTGGGAGCCCACATTAGTGGGCACAAATTTGCTGCTTCCCATGCCTCCCGAGCGGCTCAGAAAGTCTGCCAGGCGATGGGTCACGCATGTGGCCGTGTTACAGGCTCTCTTCTGTGTCGTAACACTGAAGGAGAGAAAAAAAAAAGAAAAATGTTAGTATTCCTATATTAAAATATGGCTTGCATAAACAAATGTACAGAATAAAGATATGAAATATACTTAAAATAAAATCAGTAGTGATGTATCTTACCTAAAATGGGTACTTAAGCCTGATTATTTGAGTTATATCAAAATAAAAAAAGGTTTGTTTCTGAACCTCAAACAAACAAAAGGCAACCAAAAAAAAAGATCTCATTCTAAAAATATCTTTATTAGATCAAGAGCAAAGTCAAATCACACAAGACAGAAATTTTGCTGTGGGTTTAAGAAGAAAAAAAAAAGCTTGTCGTTACGCCCTATCTACCAATGAGAGCTCCCGATTTCACGAATCACTTATATAACCCAAATAGATCCGGTGACTATATGAAATTAGCGGAACAGAGTCTGCCAAAGAAAGTAGAAAAAAATGTTCTTTCAAGTCAATCAGGCAAGCAAACTTCCACATGCACTCGCATATCAAGACCAAAGCACGGGTTTACAGCCGCTGGCGATTAGACACGAGCGAGCGCCTCTCCGTATCCAGCCAACCCATCACTCCCTTCCAGGCTGCGCTTCTTGCCCGGAGTACCCGCTCCTACATTGGTGCGTGGATACGTCTGCAGCTTGTGCAGCTCCTGGGACAGTTTCCCCAGCACGCACGTACTGAGGCTGGAGCAGCGCTTGGACACGGCTCTACCCAGGCTGTGAGGAAACAGACCACATGCAGAGAAACTCATAGACACGTAGACATGCAAGAGCTGTTCACATTCAGGATAGACATGATGATGACAGGATGCATGTTGACATGCTTCCTCGCACGGCTGTCGTTAAAACAAGTCATGCTTCAAGAATTCATCTCTGCTGCACTTCTCATGTCTTAACTTGAGCATATCATGCAGGCGTCTCAGAGCATGCTTTGATATACTCAAACTTTTTTTTTTCATGCATTAAGAGCAAACAGGCATTTACAAATCTGATGGATAAATAAAGTGGCATGCAGAGAATAAACTGGCAGAGGACTCTCAGACAGCTTTCTAAAATTATGACAAATAATCCCCCATTTGTATACAGAAATCCATCACATACCTGTCATATTAAACAAGTACACTTGACATTAAGAGGTCATGTTGGAGGCATACTTTCTTGAACGTGAGAGAAACAAATCAGTGCACGTTCGCTAAATCTTTCGACAGAATGCATCTGGATCCATACAGTCTAGATACAAAGAAATTCCTACCCGTCTTCCTCGGTGGCTTGTTGCTCCATGTCCTCCGCCGTCATCTGCATGAATTCTTTGACAATAGCTTGAAGCAATCTTCTCGCCTCGTAGTCGCTAAGTGTAGTTCGATCTGGTGACGATTCCAGTGCGGGCCTGCAACGCAACGTCTTTGTGATCATTATGTCTCACTGCTTTTTTGGATGATAAAAGCACTTTTTGCTTGCAACATCAAATCCTAAACATAATCAAAACAATCTGCTAAGAGTGTGGCACTTAAAGGCTGTCCAGTTGCCAAGTTAAGATTTATCATGCGATCAATACTGCCGTAAGCAGAGTGGGTTTGGCCAGGATTCATCTGATGTAATCAGAAGACTGATAGTCCATGATGCCGCAACCTCTAATGAAAACATATGCTCCCTTGCCTCCGTCCGAGCGACACAACAATTTCACTTCCAAGTATATTTATGTATATTGTACATTAAAGGAAATATCTGCTGCAAAAGTTGGCGTTTCTTGTGAAAGCTCACCTGGCAGGAGCTGCATTGGAGCTGTACATCTGGCAAATAATCAGAGCGTAGGCAACAAGAAAAGCAGAGATCTTCAACATAACCATGGTCCCCTGTAGTAAAACATATTACGGTTAACACAGTCAAGCTTCAAATTATGATAAAGCATCATGCCCGAGCTGTCATTGCTGGAAGGATTGAAAATGAATTTTTTTAATTAAAAATCTCTACCTCTGATCTATTACGTTTGTTTCCCCCCCTTAAAATAAGCTTGAAAACTTTAATAAAATTTGTAAAAGTTCTCTGCACATTCTTTCTCTCCTGTTTGCTGCAGAGGAATCTGAGCTCGTGTCTGACGTCTCCTACTGTCAGGCGCTATGCTATAACTGCAGCATTAAAGATATTAGTCTTGTGATTTCCCTTCCAGCAGGACCCTGTGCATTAGTGTAATGAGCTGCTGTCTCTGCACCCACAGCCAGGTCTAAGGAGCCGTCCAGTTCTCCTTGAAAAAAAAAAAAATCTATCGAGCGTGTTTTTCTGTGCAGCTACACAGCCCGAGTAATGCATATACCATTAAGCCCTTTTTAACATTTCATTTATTTACATACATGCATCTATGAGAGAGAGAGAGAGAGAGAGAGAGAGCATTTAGATTTATAAAAAGCATGCCACATCTATTAAGTCAAGCCATATAAAGCTATTACTTACCTTAAGATGCTCAGCTGCGTGCAACAGATAGAGAATAGAAAAGAGTCGTCCCAAAACACAGGGGATAATTCAACTTGATGGAATTTTGAGTCTGTTGCATTAGGCTACAATACACCTGCCTATATACCCACCATGTGGGTCTCACTATTGACAGTGTGGGTGTTTAATGATTCTCAGGCAGCCAACCAGAGCTCGCTGCTCCCTCGCCCAACCAATCAGATCAACCTGGGGCTTCTGGAAAATGATAAAGAGTGTGTCACACCAATGACGTCATTCCTCAATCGCAAACTGCTCCATTCACAAAAATTCACCACTGATCAGCAAAATTCAATATCATTTGGGGAAAAAATGTAAGCTAACTATATAAAGAAAGTGAAAGATCTTTTTATACTATGTGATAATTCTTACTGCCAACTTTAGACCCTGATCCAAATTCATCTATCCATCTATCCATCCATCCATCCATCCATCCATCCATCCATCCATCCATCCGTCTGTCTGTCTGTCTCTGTCTGTCTATCCATCCATCCATCCATCCATCCATCCATCCATCCATCCATCCATC
>CAIGQQ010037820.1:1335227-1350519 GCA_903798035.1 Danio albolineatus | reverse complement strand
TATATATATATATATATATATATATATATATATATATATATATATATATATATATATATATATATATAAAGTTCAGACAGGCACATTTTGAGTTATGCTTCCGGACACTGAGCCTGAAACGGCGTCGGTCGCAGTCTTTCTATGTTTTTGAACTGTTCGCTTTGGTAACGGGTGTGAATTATGTCATCGTCTTCTTTTTTCTAAGTCTTTTCGTGTCCTATTTAACGCAAGTACCTACAGGAGAGTTAAGAGCTCTACATTGAAGGCAGCCCCACAGCCAGGTAACCATGTATGGCATGATTATCCCGTCTGTTTTCATCTGGTCTTCAAAGCTCTGTTGGTTCTCCGCTGATTCTCCATGGGGTGAAAGTGCATAGGAGTGGGGTTCCCACCAAAGGGTCCTCTCACAGTAGTAAGGCCTTTTTTTTTTTTTCAACACAATGTGAACTGCATTAGCTTCAAAGTGTCGGCACAGTGACAAATTTCAGCACGGGGAGATCCGCAAGGGTCTTCCTCTTGGTGTCAACGTGTGTGTTTGTGTAGGTGAAGGAGAGCGAGGGGTGTTCATTTCTAAATTGACCTTCTCCTTCTGCTACTGGCGCTCCTCCTCCTCTGCCTCCTCCTGGATGACCTGGATGTCGTCGGATGAGGAGGTGGATTGAGGAAGGCTGGGACCCTCCGACTGTTGCTGTTGCTGCTGCTGAGTCTCCAGCTCTTTGGCCTTCTCCTCTTCTTCTATGGTCTTCTTCCACACCTTGTGGTTCTCTGTTAAGTGCTGCATGATGTTGCAGAACAACCGACGTCGCCGCTTTCTTCTCTCTGTAAGGAAAAGTATTGGATTAGCAGAGTGAACTACAGCACAAGAGTCAATGGTTCCATGGACAACTTTAACATCTATAGAATCTTTCTATTTTAGATAATTACATTTTTAACACTAAAAAAGGTTACTTTAGCTCTTTCCCCACCAGAGTTTTTGATCATTTTCACATAAATATGAGTATAAATATGAGTATTAACATATTACATATCAAAATAAAGAACTGAGCCACTGCTTTTAAACAAAACAATCTTCATATGTTTATGTTTTATCACCACTTAAATGCAGACAGTTTTCATCAAAAATACACCTTTAGTGTTCGCTTATTTGTCGCTCAGTTGACAAGATATCTCATTGAGGGCATGGAAAGAGTTAAGAACTGATTATTATTCGGGAAATGCTTTATTAGAGAAGCAAAAGCTAGGAACGTGCATATTTGTCCCTTAATTCAAATATACTGATGTTATGTTAATGTAGACTTTCTAAGCATATACAAAGCTGACATTAGTATAACATAATCCTTCTAAGATCTTTCTAATCGGGTGATCAGATGAACAAAGTGTCCTCATGTTTAAAAGTGTTGTAATGCTTAAAATCACAGACAATTTTGCAAAAGAGATTTTATTTTTTTATTTATTTATTACAATTCATTATTTTTTTATAACTTTTTTTAAAATTTATTATTATTATTTTTTTGTATTAAGATGTACCTCATTTGTATATTGCTTCTTTTGATGTTGCCAAGCCTCTCATTTTAAATGATAACATGGACTGAACAAATATGGTACACTCTGGTACAATGTGTATTTTTTTTTTCTTTTGTAAATTGTAAATGCAAAAACTTGCAAAAGATGTAGATTTTGAATATTCATCAAGAGTCCTTAAAGTATGACTGATACTGTTTTTTGCTTTTTCCATATTTGTTGAATTGTTGCGATTCCTTGTTTCAGCTGATGTTGGCTTTTCATGTTGTTCAAAGGTTTAATGTAGGTAGTTTACCTAAGACTACAGACTGCTGCTTTGCATTAAAAAGTAAAACACGTGTTCTGTGAACAGCTGCAATTTGGCTTTCTTCTACATTATTTTGTTAGTCAAAAACCTTAACCAAGTTTTCAATTTTTCTTCCTCACAAGTCTAATTAAACATAGGGAGTCACTAAAAGCAAATTCTGTCCAAATGTTCTCTCTAGTCATTAATTTTGGCCACTATTATGCTCAATAAATAACAGAGCTCAATACTACAGATACGAGGCTACGTAAAGGTTAAAAGGCTATCGTACTTGGTTCAAGATCTTCGTCTAGCTCTTCATCCTCTGTTTCATTGTCTTCTGTCTCCTCTTCATCGTCGGACCCTTCCTCATCAATCCAGTATCCTGGCAGAAGTCCGGCAGCATCATAGGAGTTGCAAAGAGGTCCGACGATGTGCGTGATAAAAGACTCCTGCAGCTTTGCTAACTGTGGAGCCGAGCGGTCCATGAAAGGACTTATGGGTAATCCGAGAGTGCCTTCCTCGTCACCCTATCAATGCACAAATATTAATCTCATGCTGTCACTGCTGAAGCTGTGTGCTTCATTTGAAGGGAAGAGATCTCACCTGCTCATAAAACTCATTGACGATACCCTCTGTCCATTTGAGGTGGAGGCTGCGGTCTTTGGCTGGCCCGTTGATATCTGCCAGCTTAATGCACACTTGGCACACTAACAACCTGTCGTTTTCATTAGTCCAGTCGATACCTGGACTGTTCACATCATTAACCTGTAAAAAATAAATAAATAAATAAATCCAGTAAAAAAAACAACTTTTTTTGTCAAGCAGGTTCAGTGGGTATAAGCAGGGAAAATAAAGTGCTACTCTTCAATACTTTTGGCACTATAAATATAAACTGTTAAATGGTGTCTTAACAGATCTCAAAATCTACTTTTATCACTATGATAATGTTAGCACTAACCTTAGAATTAAACTCTGCAAGGAAGTCAAAGTGCTTCTTCAGGTCTGTGGCGAGTATGGCCTCGATCACTAAGAACCGAAACCGCTTAAACTCGACATGGTCCAAGTTGCACAGGAAGTTGAACTCGGGCCGGGACAGAAACAGGCTCCAGGCAGAGGCTGCATGGTGATTCTCCAAAACTGAGCGGTCATTATATAACACCGCCTGAAAAGAGAAAAGAAAAACATCATGGTGTGCTTGGAGTTGAGAGGTTCCAAGCTCTAATTACAAAATCATATGCTTCTGATAAAACGTGTGCTGGATTCACTTCTTGACAACAGTGCGAAAACTAGATAACTAGCCAAAGCTGTGCTAATGATCTACTCAGAAGTGCAGAAACTAAGGTTCTTCTAGGCTACAGTTCTGTGTATTGTTCGTTTCATACCTGAGGAGCGTTAGTGGCTACTAGAAAGGCATTTGTTCGACCAGGATGATCATAGTCATGCATAGCAGCTGCTACATATAGTGCCATGAGCTCCAGAGCTGGGACATTCCAGGCCAGACAGCCGTAACTGTCATCCTGAAAAGAGGAACTTTTGGATGTGGCATATGCCACCCTGCCTGGAGAAATTCCACTGTCTGAATCTGATGAAAGAAGAAATAACAGTCATCATGTTTACATGCAACGAAATAATCTACATGTAATTAAAAATGGCAGTTCAGTCAAATTCAAAAACATTCATAGAATCTTCATCAATCCCACTAAGCTCCATATAAATTACATTTCAATCAAATTGGGAGGGGGGGTTTATTCTTTTTTAATCTGATTTAACAGGTGTATGTACATGTAACACTTGACTTCTTTGATTATGACCTTCTCAATTGCATTCAGAAGTCTCTAGGGAACATGCACACTCGCACACTGCAATGTTGACACACATTACATTTTTTGACCTTTCATCATTTATTCACCTTTCACTTGTTTCAGACTTTTAAGAGTTTCTTTCTTCTGTTGAATACAAAAAAAGATATTTTTGGTAATCTGTAACCATTTACTTCCATAGTATTTGTTTTTACTGCTATGAAAGTCATTGGTTACAAGTTTCAGCTTTCTTCTAAATATCAAAAGATTGTGTTCAACAGAAGAATGAAACTCCAAAAAAAAAAAAGTCTGGAATCACTTGAGGGCGAGTCAATTTTAGTTTCTCATTTAGAGCATTTTGTGTAAATAATTAAAATACTAAATAGTACCTAAAACCAATTTTTTAAGGGGTTATTGGATGGCAGTTTTGCATATAATATGAATATGATATGAAACAACATTATAACACACAGTAATGAAAATTAACTTTGACATCTGTTAGGGTTTCATTTAAAAGTTGATATTTATAATACAAAAAAACTTACTTTAGGGTAACACACTTTACAATAAACATCAATATTTTTAAAATAGTTAATAAATGAGTTAAAATGCAGCTGTTCATTATCATTTCATGTTAGCTCAGATCAATTAAATTATATAAACTGATAGAACTTTTAGCATTATTATTATACTGTAAGAAACAACAGAATTACCTAGAATTAGTAGATGATTTAGTTAACTATGTTAGTTAATGTGTATTAATGATTAAACATACTTCTAATGTTAACAAATGGAACCGCATTGTAAAAAAGTGACCATTTATGATCTGCGTTAACTATAATAACCCTTCGCAGACCTTAAAACTACAGCAATAAAACAAGATAAACCAACACCACCACAGATCTGCAATTAGAATGACAGGTTTTACAGCAAAGCAAACATCCCTCCATCTCTTCATCAAAGATTTCTGAATATCGTGAAGCTCTGTACTTGAGCCAGCCGGTGAAGTCAGTGGCCTCAGTGTGATTCAACACCTCTGCTTGCCAGCGCTGGCGGCCGGTGAAACAGCAGCACGGTGACTCAGAGTCAACTCCATTTGAGAAATTACAAGGGCCATCAGCAGACTTAAAATAAGCCTCGGACATGCTGAGCCAGCAGCCACCGCAGATCTCAATCGCTTCCCTTATCGGACAGCATTTGCGTCGCTGGCTGGAATAATGAAGACTGGGCAGAGGCGACGGCATCTAATTTATTTCCGATGGATAAGGAGGTACGCAAGATACAATTAGAGACATGACTGCGGATGCAAATGATACTCTAACCTGAATCTGTCCATGATATACTTCATATTAATGTTTTTTTGTCTACTGTCTTGTCCAAGGGCACAATGGCCTCATATACACTGCAGATAAATTTGGCTGTCGCTTCACCTTTTAAGGCTTAATACTCTTCTGTGCACACAATTAAGAAATTTACGAGAGTGATGACCCATTCAACAACCAAAATAACTCCTGAAAAAACGCACAGTGACAACTGCATTTACAGAGAAAATATGTGCAGTGTAGAAAGCTGAATTGATCAACTAGTTAGTGACATATTTTAGCGCACATCAGAAATGTGTGGCGGCACTGTGGCTCAGCGGTTAGCACTGTCGCCTCACAGCAAGAAGGTCACTGATTCAAGTCCCAGCTGGGCCAGTTGACATTTCCGTGTGGGGTTTGGTTGTTCTCCCAGTGTTCGTGTGGGTTTCCTACGAGTGCTTCGGTTTCCCCCACAGTCCAAAGATGTGTTATACTGTAGGTGAATTAAATAAACTAAATTGGCTGTAGTGTGAATGTGTAGAGTGCATGTGTGAATGAGTATTTATGGGTGCTTCCCAATACTAGGTTGCGGCTGCATCCGCTGCTGTGTTAAACATATTCCTGAATAGTTGGTGGTTCATTCCACTGTGGTGACCTCTAAAATAGAGACTAAGCTGAAGGAAAATGAATGATCAGAAATGAGTCTCAGTTCTGTATGTAACTAGCTGCATAAAGGAAAAGAGGCATGAGCGATGCTAGATGTTGAAAATAACATTTACAATGGGAATTTTGCACATTTGCCTACTTTAAGATCAATTTTTTACCAAAATCACAACGTCCATTAAAAGTGGACTTTGCAACACCGCAAAGTAAGTTCAAAACATCAACATACGCAATGCACCTCTCCTACATGGCTCAGCTCAAATTGCAGAAAATTTTGTGGGTTTGGAAACTTGTCCAAAATGGTGAATACTAAAAACACAAGACGCTTCAAATTTACCATGGTTGCAAAAGTGCCAATTATGCTGTTTTAACTATGCAAGATCTGTGCAGTACACCATACTGACTGAACAGTAATGTACATAATGTACTAACATTTTTAAATGAGGTTGTCATTCCTATACTTGTGTAACTTACAGTGTGTACAGTAATAAACCGTTATTGGCCATTTTGAGATTTGAATTTGATCTAGGCATGGGCCGGTATAAGATTCTGAAGGTATGATAACCTTGGATAAAAATATCACGGTTTCACGGTATGACGGTATTGTGTTTACTGCTCTAAAATAAGCTCTTTTTAAACCTCTGGGTGAAAAATAAAACATTTTCCCCTTTTGAACACAATATATTTTATTTTGAGAAACATTTAGAAAATTTTGGGGTAGTAAACATGTCAGGCCAAATAATTCAAGTGAATCCTCGACTTCTGTTGTCTTCATTTGTTTCAAAAACACAGATGTCTTTACAATTTGCACCTAAAAAACAAAAAAATGGTATAGCAGAAAATTTTGGCGGTATGAAAACCTTGACTTTTCCATATCGCGGTATACCTTGAAAACTGTTATTGCCCCATGCCTAATTTGATCATTTATGTATCAGTTTACATCTGCAGCAGTTCCTTCATAAATAATGACACATGAGATCATTAAAGTACCTGTATCACTTCCTGTGACATGCTCATTGTGGATCTGCTGAAAGCCTGGGATCGGCTGGGTGGTAAGATACCAAACTGCATGAAGGACGTCTGTGGCATGGACACGGTTGTGATCTGAAGTAAGAGAACAGATAAAATAACATGTTAAATCTTCCCTGAAATCCTTTCTAAATGTTCTCAGTTTCACATGACACAAATCTACACTGCGGTCCAGTTTAAAAGCAATTCTAACCCAGTTTTTAAGTTTAACTTCAACAAGATTTGTTTTAACTCTCACAGGGGATATCACGATAGCCGTTCTCCAGAGCGCAAAAGTACGTCATGAATTCCCTCACAGGGATTTTGAAGATTTCAAACAGACCCGTGTCCTGGAACAAAGTGTACGCCACCTGAGAGAAAGTAACAAACAGAACTTCATTAGGAGAAGACGAGCAGTGAGGCATCGAGTCCCTGCAGATTCGTGTTTATTGGCACACAGAACAGAGAAAGACCACTAGCATTACATGCAGCTAAATCTGTGAAATGCCAGTCACATCAGATCAGACAATAAAAGTGGATAATTGCTCAGATTTAACTAAACGGGCATGGTTTTAATTAGCTAAAAGAGAACCATGTTTTCCACTAAAGAGATGTAAAAACTCTTAATTGTGTTGTTTAGTTTCATTGATGTTGATTTATAAATCTCAGCTTAAGGGGACAGTTCACACAGAAGTGAACATTTGCTGTTGATTTACCCAAGGTCATTGTAGGTGACTTTTCTCATCAGTAGAACAAAACTGATTTTTTTTTTTTTTTTTTTTGCTGAAATCCTGGTCCTTGGTGATTCATACAGAGCAGCAATCAAAACAACTGTTGTTACCATCATAATACAAAAAATAATAATAATAATAATAAAAAATCAGGGAAATTGTTATTTTCTTTTTACTTGTGGCTCCTGATGATAAAATTGAGGTATTGGGAAGTGAAACAATTACTCAGTGCAAGAACCTGAACATTATTTACAACATTATTGCATTTAATTCACAACCTCAGGCAAATGAAGATTTAAAAGGGGATTCTATACAGTAAAACTGATTCTCTTAGACCAGTGGTTGTCAAACTGTGGTACGCGTACCACTAGTGGTACACAAGCTTCCTTCTAGTGGTACGCAGAGGAATCGCTGAATAATTAAAGTAAATAAATAAACACACTTTTAACCATTTGACGTGTACAATAACACAGATGTGAGCAGTAAATTGATTTGAACAGGCTAAACATTTCATTTAAGTGGCTTACAGTAATAAATATTCTTAATTAGAAGAATTAATCTGCCTCGTTTTTGAAGTGTGCAGTGCTGTACTGCTTATTTAGGCCTACTATGCTACTGTACTTCTATAACAGTTATTATTGTGGTACTTGGAGAGCCAATTTTTTTCTGAGGTGGTACTTGGAGAAAAAAGCTTGAGAACCACTGTCTCAGACAGTTCATTTTTGGCACAAACAAACAAACTCACCAGTTTGTTTGGGGGGAAAAAACGCTAAGAAGTTAAGCATTAATCAATTATATTAACAAAATTTTAATCGTCAGCCTCCGGCATCTAAACTGCAGCTCTACACAAAAAGTTTGCCCAGAGGAAAAATGGTCATGCCCAACTGAACCTGGTTTCTCTCAAGGTTTTTTCCTTCACTTTCATCAGTTAGTGAAGTTAGTTCACCACTGGCTTGCTTGGTTTGAGACTTGTGGAGCTGCGCATCAATGGATTTGCTCTTCTGTGTTTGGATTTTCAACAGTGAACATTAAACCACTTTGAATTGCACTAAACTGAACTTCAACTCTGAAAACTGGACTGACAGTTTCAATTTACCAGAACTTCTATGTTAAGCTGTTTTAACATAATCTACATTGTAAAAGCACTATAGAAATTAAGATGAACTAAACTGAATAAAGCAGGAAATAAATAAATAAAAAACACTTATCTAAATGCTTGGAAGAAGCATGGGTTTATCACTACCTTAACAGTTACACAGTTGGAGTCTGAACTTTTTCCTCAGCTCCATCAATGCTGGAATAATTGAATCGCTAAAAAAAGGGAAACAAAAGAAAACCCGGAATACGATCATGTCAAGATCATTGAAACTCCTGAGACATTTCATTTCATTCAGTCTCATTTTACCAACTAAAAAAAAGATTTGTTCGTGAACTAGATTTGACTCTTGGCCATTTGCCTTAGCCTATGAATAACAGGTAATAAAGTGGTACATAACGTTCAGTTTCTTGCACAGAGCAGTGGTTTTACTTTCTAAGACCTCAGTGTATTGTCAAAAGCTCATTTAATTTCCTGAAATGCTTTTTTTTTCTTTTTCTTTTTCCATACTGTCCATTACTGTTAACGCATGGTTCGGGACTTGTAGAGCTGCGCATCGATGGATTACTCTTCAGTGTTTGGACTCTCAGCAGTGAATATTAAACCACACTGAATTGAACTGAAACACTAAAAACTGGACTGACACGGTTTCAATTTACTATAACCTTCTATGTGAAGCTGCTTTGGCACAATCTACATTGTAAAAGCGCTATACAAATAAAGGTGAATTGAACTGAATTTAATTGAATTGAATTAACTTGCATTATCTGAACCACCCAGGATCACCATTTCATCTAAAATATCTTCTTAAATGCACTTTTGAAGAAAAAAAAATCACCTACATCTTGGATGGCCTGAGGGTGCTTAAATCAAGGGCAAATGATCATTTTGGCCTGTATTTTAATTCATATCAACAGGATCTTTGCACTAACATAGCTGAGTATCCTGCCAGTCTTCCCTCCCGTCAAATCCATCAGCTCGAAGATCTGGAAGTTCCAGGTGTTGATCTTTTCCATGAGCTCCTCGTGCTCCACCAGCATGAGATCCAGCCTGAACTCCTCGTCTCCCTGCCAGAGATTAATCACAGTCAGAAGGTACAAGGTCTCGCAAGAATCTTAGCTGAGCTTTTCTGAGAAAGTCACGCTCGGAGTCTTTTCCAGGGATAACATTGAAAACATTCTGCTAAGTCAGCTAAATTTACGCTGTCCTCGTGCGCTCTTACTGTAGACCCCTTCGGACAGAACAATAAACCGAGCGTTTGCAGAGAGAGATCCACTCAAGAGCCACAGCTATAAATCCAGCAACCACATAATAATGCAAAAGCATGGGAATGCAAATAAGCACTCTGCCTCTAAACTCTGCTCGGCTTGTTCAACAGCTGGCCACTTTAACAACTGCCAGATTGGCCAATAAAAGAAGCCGAGGATTCAAGACAAGGGCATTTCAGGTTACGTGCAAGAAAAGCTCTTCTCTTGCGAGGCGAAACAGCACTTCATAAATTAAAATTACTCGTCCGCAAGCAACAATGGATGGTGATTTCAGTTCCTGAGGCAGTGTTTTATACATTAAAATAATGAAACCACGTGGGGATAAAGCGAGTGTATGTGCTGTACCTCAGGATCCAGTGAGGACTGCTCCGTACTGGAGGTCTGTTCCTCTTCCTCAGGCTGGCTATTTATTTTTTCCCCTGCTGTGTCTGAAGTCCTCTCCTCCTGAGACTCGGCCTCTAAACTCTCCTCTCGGATCAGATTTTCCCCTCCGTACTCTGCTCCTTCAGCTGGAAGTGAGTAAAAGCAACATTTTGAGTGACGGACCCTTTAAGTGACTCTACTGAAATCCTGTTTGTCACAGAGCATATGAACTTTACCTGAGCGTGTTCTCTGCATCTCATTGGCTGTTGTGTGATGGCCTTCAACCACCTCCACGCTGGCCCCACCACCTTTCAGCATCTGTCGGCCGCAACTACAAAAAAAACCAAAACACAATTATTTACTTCTCACATAAGCCTAATTGGTTTTGTCCCCAGAAATGAAAAAGGGTCGAAGAGTTACAGTCAATGTGCGGTTTGACCACCAGAATTAAGACTTGATCCCATCTGAAAGACATTACATAGATGTGTGGGTAGTCTGTTTTTTTTAAATAGTGGAAAATAGTTTGCCCTGACCTATATCTTAAAAAGTAATAACAACAATAAAAATAATAAGTTAATATAAATTTGATCGCCACTGGTTCATACTATCATCAATGCAAGATCGCACACAGAATATTCAGTCTGTGGACTAAATCCAGCAGATTACACCTACTGATAGACACTGTAGGCAGGGGCGCCGCTAAGGGGGGGAAAGTTAAGACGATTCTAAGGGCCCATGCACTCTAGGGGCCCACAGAGGTCTGCTTTATAGTTAATAACAGTACTATAATGTAATATAAATTATGAATTTATCTCTTAATTACAAGTAAAACAATTGATTAAAATAAAAAATAAAAATACGGCTTATATCTGCTCCTCATGTCTGTCACTGTGAAATTGCACCCCCCTCCTTTCACTGTATGGTTCAGTCCGTCAGTAGCGAGAAGAGAGTTGATGCTTTGTTGAGTGCGATTGTCAGGTAAACTGTCAAAGCAGTGACGTCCTCGAGGTGAACATCAGCTGCGTCCCGAATCGCATACTTATGCACTATTCTACGTCATTTTGTAGTATAAATAGTGTAAGTAGTGCGTTTACACTGAAAACTCTAATAATAATAAGTGCACTTTAATGACCCAGATGATGCACTCTTTGTCACACTTTGTATGAGACACTATTGCAGTACAGTTATTTAAATAGTTACACATTGGTGTTTTGTGTGTTTAGAAATGTAAAATTTTCAGTGAATATTTGATTACTGTTCCTGTTTTTGTACTACATTTACATTTGAACAATAAATCATCTGCTAGCTACAGTCATGGCCGTTCTCTTACTAAATACTGATAAGTAGTAGACAAAATCAATAATAAAATGCATAGGTCAGTACAACTACATTGCAGACAAAGAGTTTGGATGGCTAGTTTGGTAGTAGTGGGCCCATCCTCATATTTTTTCATGGGGCCCAAAATTGCTAGCGGCGCCCCTGACTTTAGGTGTTCAAAAGACAATGTTTTATCAAAACTAGATGTTTGTATCTGCATATAACCTTTAAGTTAGACTTATATAGTGTGCACATGGAAGTTGAGGAGTAAAACAGAAAGCATTTATTGGTGCAGGGATTCAAACTTCTCACTGTTTGGTGAAATTCACTTTCTTTGAGAATTGCATATCTGTTGAAATAACCCATCATGAGTCATACTAGGTCAGAATTCAATCGAACACTGAAAACCTAAATAAGTTCGATTAATTAATGAGATGAAACTGAATTAAAAAGTTGAACCCTCAAGTTGTTACAAACCTTTAGGAGTTTCTTTCTTCTCTCGAACACAAAGTGAAGTTTATTTATAAACAAATTTCAAAAGGATCACGTGCTTATGATTGTTCTCAGCTGTTCCAGTGTCAGCTCATGATCGATTATCCAATCAGATGATTCCTAACACTCTATAAATAACCAAAGTTTTCTTATTTGAACATCTTCGAGCGACACGGCAGCCCAGTGATTAGCCCAGTTGCCTCACAGCAGGAATGCCTCTGGTTTAAGTCCCTACTAAACCAGATGACATTTCTGTGCAGAGTTTCGCTTGTTCTCCCTGTGCTCGCGTGGGTTTTCCCTGGGTTCTCCGGTTTCCTCCTACAGTCCAAATAACACCCACCCTAAGTAAATTGAACACACAAATCTATACCACAGTCAAGCTCTTAGTGAGTACACCTCACCTCAGTTCCGTCACTAGCTGGAAATAAGCGGAGGGGGCAGTTTATCGAGATCTACCTAAGCTCAAACTCTCCTCTCACCCTGCAAACGGGAGGGAGCCCAGGGCTCGAGGATCTCATGAGCTTAGGGCTCTCTCCCTGGGACAGCATGCCAAACAAGCTTTATTATCAATCATCAGCTAAGTGTGAACTCTTGAAACAAGATAATTTGAAGAAAGCTGAAAACCTGTAACCATTGACTTCCATAGTACGACAAACAAACACTATGCAAGTCAGTGGTTACAGGTTTAAAGTATTATTCAAAGTGTCTTCTTTTGTGTTTAATAAGAAAAAAAAGCTTAAACAGGTTTGGAACAAGTGAGGGGAAAGAAAATGACAGAATTTCCTTTTTTAATATGTCAAACTACTGAAATAGCCGGCCCACCCAACAGTCCACGTATAATTTGCGCACTGGTTACAGTACCTGGTGCACAAAGGTGTCGAGGAAGGAGCTCGATACTGCTGCTGAAAATCTGGCGAACTCATTGTGTAGCCCAGGGGTTTGTGCAGGTTGACGCTGGGTTTGGTGAGGAAGTCAGCAGTGTCGGGGAACTCAACCGGTGAGCGAGTGACCTGAGACGAACCAGGACCAGCAGGGGGGCTGTGACTCGGGGAGGTAACAGGACTCAGGCTGGGAGAGGCACCTACACACATGGAAATCAAAATCGATTAAGTTATTCAAATATAATGTAAGAAAAAAGTAAATCATGCATAAAACAGTTGGATACACCCTTAATATGATTCATTTCTGAAATAATTTTAATATGCTTGTCACCACTGGTTCAAAATGCAGTAATTCCAGAGAAACAGGTAAAGGTCTGTACATGCACTGTAAAGTAATAAAAGACATCAAAAAGAAATTTTGGCATGAACTTACAGTAATTGTTTCTTTGTCTGCCTGATTAAATGACTTTGCAATTAGGCTGCTATATTGTGAAAAAATATCAATGTGTTTTTGTTTTTTTCTGCACAATGTGACGATATGTATGTATGGGACGATAACCAGGTTAAGGTTTACAGCGGTTTTAAAACTGTTAAAATTTTCTGTTATACTGCTCCTAAGGTATTTGTAAGTTTTGTTGTTTTTCCAAGAGTTTTTTTTTTTTTACTATTATTTGATTGAGTTTCTTTTAGGGCAGCAGTAGAAAAGGACTCTCTACATCACAAGCTACTGGTCAGTCCATGATTTAGGAAACATCTGAAAAACAAATCTCTTATAATCCAGCATGTTGTAAAGCTGAACAGTGCAGTGGCTTACTTTATATCCAAAGAAATGAAAGATATCTAAAGATGCCTTTTAAAGTTGAAAAGAAATCAGGTTTTTTTTAAGACAGCATAAGTCAATTACTTATTTAAACAAATATTTAGTCTGACATTTATTGTTTCAAAATATTTAAAATGTTAAACAATATATATTATATTCAATGGGAGAAAATTGTTGTTTTTTACCCAGACATTTAAAAAGAACATGTTTTAGAGCAGTAATCACAATACTATCGTAATTAAAATGAACGAATAATATTGTGAAACCTTGATATTTTTACACAAGGTTATCACACGGTCAGAATATTATACTGGCCCATGCTTAATTGTGATAAGTAAAAAAAATCAAGAGATGACTTGAGTAGCTTTATTTGGATTTGGATATTTTCTTTCGATGTTTGTTGTGATTTTGTAGGGGAGTGCATGTGCATATAATACACTACATTTATAAACAAATGATTAAATATGAAGGGACTAAGCCGACAAGAAAATGAATGAATGAATGAATGATTAAATATGATTAACCTTTGTTCCTGCTACAATTGTTAAAGTTTCCTGCATCTGAATGCTTTAAACTCACTTGAAATGTTTACACAGTAACTGGCCTTAAAATGCTCAAGTGAAAACTCTATAATAGCTAAACTTTGCTATTAATTCACAAACCACACGTGTTCTGAACTTTGGTGTTTGTTCAAGTATTTGACAATATTTTTCCATATTTGATCTCACATGTCCTGCAAGGCGTCTATTGCTGAATCACACATATTGTGGGCCTTTTACTATCCCCACACAGAGGATTTGTGAATGACAGTGAAGAGACACAACAGATGTAATCATAGGTCACAAGACAGGTCACAGACCGAAGTACTTCCAATTTCATTCATACAATGCATATTCATTCATTATATATACAAGGTTATACATGTTTTTCCATAAAACTGAAAAAATACATAGGATACAAACATTTTTTTTTATCATCCGACATCACTGTTTGTCATATACCAATTTAAAGTGAAGAGTAGCAGTAATGCCACCTCCACACTTCTGACATGTAAATGGGTCTGCCTAAACAGTCTCAACCTTTACAAAATGTGCTTTGAAAGGAAGGTTACAGTATTTGACTCTTGATGGGTGCTGACCTGGTCTTCTGGATAAAGTGTGGCCATAGGAGAGGGTGACAGAGGACGATCTCTGTTTAGGAATAGTCAGCAAGTTGCTGTTGGGCCCATTAGAAACAAAACTGTTGGGTAAAAACACAATGCACAAATAAATATCACGTATAACTAAGTCCAATGCTAATTCTCAGATTAACACACATTCACTGTTAATGAGATTATTTTAGCAGTATTTAAGTTGGGTATATATGTGTGTGTGTATGTGTGCCAGGGACATAGCATTGACATGAGCCAAGTTGTAAAAAAGGCAAGACAGAATCTGTTGATTTATTTGCTACTTCTCAAAATAGCATACTTTTGTAATAAATATTTTAAAAATCAGCAAATTTATGCAGAATGGTTTTGGAATTTAACACTAAAAACTTAAAACATGAAATAATACATAATACCTTCTTAACATTTATTTAAGGTTTACAATGCAGACCCGTAAAGAATTTTTAAAAAAGCTACAGAAAGTTTCTCATAATTTTTCTACTAGACAGAAAATAATTTATACACTCAATTTTACACAAATCGTCTAAATGTCAGCATATTATTCAATAATATTACTAAATGAATATAAAAACTGAATA
>CAIGQQ010037820.1:1303393-1317696 GCA_903798035.1 Danio albolineatus | reverse complement strand
TGTGTGTGTGTGTGTGTGTGTGTGTGTGTGTGTGTGTGTGTGTGTGTCTTGACGTCAGCGCAGGCTAACGCCCCTCACGGCTCAGCTCGTCTGCAGCAGCTGTGAGTGTGGGAAAGTCCTGCTTCTCCTCCGTCAAGTCCAGCCAATCTCACAAAGACAAGGTCAATGGCCCTTACTCAAGTCTCATCTGACCCCCGGAGACGATCGCATTTCATGTCCAACATTAGAACTTTTCAGCCGCATTGATCTCAAATGCACATTTCATGCTGTCCGGGAAAAAACTGTGCAACGTTTCTGCATAAAATCATACACTGCGGAATACATTTTAATCAATTTTTAATTGGGCAACAGCACAAAAAGCAAGAGCCCTTATACATTAAAAATGACATTAAAATCACTTCACACCATATTAAAGCCATGCACTGCAGGAGAATTGGGTAAAAAAGAAACTAGTAGTTATCGCCACAGTTATTTATTACGCTTTTGATTGATTAAGCTGTTTTCTACAATGTTAAATAAATATGCAAATGATGCATTAATCTGTTAAATAAGCTCTTATTTAATTTTCAATTCTTGCACATTTTAGGACATATTATGGTCTTTTACAGAAGGAATTTTCTGCATCTCTTTTTTTAAGTACTGTGAACTAGGGCTGCATGATATTGGGAAATTTTAACATTGCAATATTTTGTTAGTCTGCGATGTAAATTGGAATATGAACACAATTCATCACCAGATGACTTGAATGTCTATTTGGAAAGAAGGTATAATTGTTGGTATCGGGATGATTCTGTTGGTGTGTGCGTCTGCATAAAATCTAATAGACAAAGTAAAGGCATAGATAGATACAATAAAGAAAAAGCTAAGATTGAAATTAGGGCTGCACGATTAATCATATTTTTATATCGATAACCATATTTGTGATCCATGATCAGTAAATAAATATCCCCGTGATTTTACAGTATAAAGACCAATCTGTTATTTTAATGGGTGGAGTTTACTAAATGTACCACATCACAAACATGACCTGACTGCTCTAGATTGCAAGCGTTTTTTTTTCCTCTCGAGGAATGTGATGTTGATCAGGTAACAGTGTTTTAACGTTTTCCGAGTATTTCGTTATTAATGTAACTAACAGTATAATTTCTTATGCCCGATTGCCTTTAAAATCCTCATTTAGTCATAGGCCTCTAATCACATTACATTCTAATACTCAACATTGATATATAATAGTCTCAACACTGCATATCTTGGGATGTGACTATTGCAAATGATTACATTGCGATATCAATGCTCAAACTATATATTGTGTAGCCCAACTGTGAACAGACAGGAAAAAAAAAACTGCTCACAATTTTTGTTGAATAAAATGGTTGTATATAATCAGGCAAATTATGTATAAATAAATTTCACTGTTAAAAAATAATAAAAAAAACCTTTGGTGTAAAAGTTTGCTGTAACTGCTTTTATAAAGTAGATTTACTGCTCCGTGCAGCAGAATTTAAGAAAAAAAATATGCAATGTCTTTAAACTCGTCAAACACAAACTGATCAAATACAATTAAAGAAACACTCGTGTTGTCTTTACATCATACTGAGGGGGGGGGGAAAAAACCTTGTCTAGAGCTAAAAAGCCCAAAATTTCATAATTGACAGGTGAATGAAAAAAATTAAATCAAATCAAATTCCTGACAAGCATAATTATTGACAGATATGCATCCAGTTTCAACACTACAGCCCTTGAACTTGAGCACAACCCTTCTTTAATGGCTCACAGTCCCAGCCATCAGAGAGTTGTGCTGTCTTCTGGAGAGCAGTCGGTGACTTCATGCTGAGCAGTGATTATGTCTGGCTGGAGTCAGGACACTGATGGACAGGAGAGACACAGGGGAGGAGGTTTATGTTGTCAGAAACATTCCCCGAGAGGAAGAAAATGAACGCTTTTCACAGGGGAGCATCACTTCTCCAAACTACTGAGGGTGGTTACAGACACAGACCCAACCGGTTACCGCGTTCCACTTGGCCGAAAAAGATATGATGGTGATTGTGTGATTACAGTCTTCCAGGAAATGATGCGAGTCATTATAAGGTGCTCTAAAACAAAGACGCTGTTAATGGGTTGATGCATCAGTTGCAGTTCCATAAATTATTAAAACTGGTTATGGGGTGATAATGGAGAGTCGTTCCAAAGGGAGGGTTTGAAAGCATTTCCCCACAATGTCGTCATGGGATGATGATTTTGATGACTTTTTTTTTTTCGTTGCACAGTGAAGACAATAGCCCTCAGAATGGCTCTTTTTTGTAATACATGACCATCTAAACATCACAAGAACTAATTTGATTAAGGCCTGAAGCGCAGTTAAGCTCTTAGACAAGTTCCAGTTCATTGTGTGTTGTCTTAGTCTCGCTCTGAGCTCGCTTAGCATCTGCTTTAGCCATCGCCATTTGTTTTGGAGTTACCACTGGGGGTTGTAGAGGAGGGTTATTCGCTGGTCAGCCAGAGTATCTGATATGCTAAGGCTATAGGAGGAAGGGAATCCTGTCCTGTCCCGTCTAGGGATGTGCAAAACCATATATTTTCTAAACTGTGAAAACTTAATAGCAGGAAAGAAGTATTTTTCAGAAGTAACATTTTTGCTTTTGACACAGCCTTCTAAATCACAACACTGTAAAAAAAAATAGTAACATGATCAATAATTTATGACAGCATTTGTTTTAATGTTACTGATTAAAAAAGTGAATCATGTTTCAACTTTCAGTTTTTTACAAAGGTGTGTTCACCCAAAAATCTAAATTGGTTCAACATTAACTAATCCTTCACTTCTTCAAAACTTATTTGTGTTTTGTTCCTCTGTGGAACACAAAAGAAGATATTTTTAAAAATGTTGGCTGCTGAAACCCACTGAGGTTTTTTTTTCCTAATAAGGAAGTCAACAGAGCCCATCAAAATAACTTTTTTATTCAACAAATGAAAGAAAATCCTAAAGTTTTAAACATTAGAGAGAGTAAATGATGGGGTAAGTTTGAATTTTGGGAGAACTGTCCTACTGTTACGTTGTAAAAGATTTAACTTAAAAAAAACTGTTTATTGTAATACAAGTTAAAATGACTTGTAAAGTAAATTTAATTCAGTTTTTTTGTTTTTACGCTGAACGGTGAGTGTGTGGTTCCCCCAAAAATATGAAAATTACAAAGGGAAAGTTGAAACACAAAAACAATAAAACAAATGTAGCTAAATATTCACAAATCTACAAATAGGCCTGTCACAATAATCAATATATAGACTTATCGCACAATACATACATGACCTCAATGATTTTTGGTGATGCAATATACAGTATATCACCCATACGTAAAAACCAACTCTTGCAACATTTTAGCTGATAACACAACCTCTTGATCTCTATTGGAGGTGTTACTGTCAGTATGGTTTAATAAAAACACCATAGTGTTTACCATAAATGACTAAAGTATATTTTGATGTGGGTGCCTGAAAACTTAAAACAGATCTGGTAGCAGATATCGCAGCATCTGTTACTTTTTACCTTTTTTTTGTCAGTGTTTATTATTATTTATTTGTTTTGGATATGCGTTTTCACATTCTCGTTCCAATGCCTAATAATTAAATTGTTAAAATGACTATAATTAAATTCAATATTCTTTAGAATTAAATATGATGCATTCTTTGGACGAGTGTACTTGCATTATGGTAAAATTATATTGTCATTCTGGCATTATATAATAGGCGGCTTAAAATTATCTTAAAATGACAATAATATCGTTTATCGCGATATATTTTGGTGCAATATATCGTACAACAAAAAATAGATATCGTGACAGGTCTATCTACAAATATAAACACTTTTCAAAAAAATTGGGCTGATAAAACCCAATCTAACAGGAAGGCTGTGAGGTCTACATGTGGACACACTCGACAACTTCTGATTCTAAAAAATTGTCACAAGACCAATGTGAAGCATGTCGCAAATGCAGACAGAGATAGTATACATTAGTACTCACTGACCACTGCATAAAAACCACAGCCTACCCAAATATTCCTGCTAGCAACATCCATCCTTTCAAGGGTAAAAGGACCAACCCAGTATTACCAATGTATACCCCATCTGGACCAATTTGCAGTGACTACATACATTCAAACACATTTTTTTAATGATTGTGCGATGAAGTCATTTGATAAGAGCTCCTAAAAAATGTAAAAGAAAGCAAGCATAGTAGCCAGTTGCTATTGGAGCCAACATGTCCCCTTCGCTATCCAAGCAGACCCCAGTCAGACCAGAGCGGGTGTTATGAACAGGTGGGGAAGCTTTACAGGGTCATCAGAGCAGCCCTGAAGCTTGGCTGCCCTCTGGTTCGCCTTGCCTCTGCGTACCGCTGGCTGACCGCGCCGCACCATGCTGCCCCTCGGCTGTCTTGGCACAGCTAAGAGCAAAAAGCTCCAGAGTGACTGCTCTTTTTTTATTTTATTATTTTTTTCAGGGCTGAAATGAAAATCCTGCTGTCTAAAGTGCGACCGGGAATACAGTATGTGAGTGTGCACCGGATCTCTGACACTGAGGAAATGAAGGCACTCAAGGGAGAGAAAGCAATAGTTCGTGACTGTTTGTGTGCATCAATGTGATCAAATATACATGGAAAAAAAGTGCCCATGTGCATGCATGGCCGTGCAAACTGCCGGGCTGCTGCTGTGCTTTTGTGATTTACAGCTCACCTCTCGAGGGTCACCTGCTTCCAACACAAACAGAAGCTGCTGACGTAAGCCACGGCCAGTGGTCCGTTTAACATACAGTGACGTAACTCGCAGATTAACGACCAGAGCTTAATGCATCTTTGGAGAAACGTTCCCCAAACCGTAGTGACAAGGTCGCACCTTCAACTGTTAAACCACACTGGTTAAACAATGGACTGTGGTTAATGTTATCATTCATAGATAAGTAATAACTTCCACTAATCAAGATGTAAGATAACAATTAAAGTCAGATTACTACAGTTAATTTACAAAAACATTTTTATTAATCGCATTATACTAAGTATTGGTGCACACTTTACTGCCAAATGCATGCAGTTTATTGATTCAGCACTGTAGTTTTCTCCACAGTGTAATTTGTCCGAGATGCTGCGGTAACAAACATGGCACCTGATGACTACCATATTTTGTTGTGCGTCATTTTGCTTTGATGTTTTATTCATCATGGATTCCACTTAAAGTCATTCTTGGGTTGCCTTACGCAAACATTGCTGATTGCTAGCATGCTAATATAAATGATTTGAAACATGAGCAATTTTAAACCATAAATGTAAAAAAAAAAAACATTTTAAAAGAATGAACAAAATAGAATGTACTACATGTGAGCTGGCTAACTACATCTAGAAAAAGAAAATGCTTCCAACATTAGATTTCAGATCTGTAGTTCTAACTAGGCATGGGCCGGTATAAGATTTTGACAGTATGACTGACCTTGGATAAAAATATCACGGTTTCATGGTATTGTGATTACTGGTGTAAAATATATTCTCTTTTGCGTCTTTTGCGTTCACTTGCATAATTCAAGTGAATCATTGACTTTGTTTCAAAAACACTGATTTATTTAGAATTTACATCAGCATCTTTAAATATTACTGTTGTCCTAAAAAAAACTACAAAAAAGAATTGTAAATTTAAAAAAAATCTTACTCATACCTTAGGAATGGTATAGCAGAAATTTTTGGCAGTTTTAAAACCTTGACTTGTCCAAATCACGGTAAACCTTGAAAACGGTTATCATCCCATACCTAGTTGCAACCACATAAATATTTGTTGCTGTTTTAAATGTCCATTCAGTAACAACAGTCAGTCAGTCAAAATATCACAATGAATTGTAATGCAGAACGAAATTACGTTGCATCAGACCCAACAAGAACATAAAAAGCATCACTATACAAAACACTTTAAAATCCTAACATAATAAGCTTTTATGATTTCATAAAAATATAAAAACAAAGTTATATACAATATAACCCAATTAAAAAATCTCTGAAGGGAATAACTTAATACTTAAATACCTATTTTATTGATTATTACATACTAGCTATCAATAAGATATGGTATTATTCAAAAGTCTTATAATGACAGGATAAAAACTATCATGAAACTGCAGTGATTTGCTCCTCAGGCTTCTGTAACGCCTGCCTGATAGCATAAGCGTGAGCAAACTATACTTAAATAACAGTAGATGAGAGTAAGATTGGCTATCAATGTTTTTTTTGGGAAACGCACTCAGTGCTCCTTGGTATCTCCTTGGCCGACTGTGCTCCTTGGTATCTTTCCTTCCTTAATCCCAAAGTAATGTGTTTTTTTTATTGGTTTTTTTTTATTTGTGAAATTTACAGGAAGTTCAAACTTGTGCTTAAAACTGTCCTGATATTAAGATTAACCATCTACAAAATAGATGGCAAAATAGTTTACATATTAACATTATATTACTTAATGTGCTGCCAAATGTGACAAAATGAGACGCCAAAAATCATTGGGCTTCAATATCCAGCTCTGGTTTTGATAAGTGCTCATGTGAGTGAATAAATATATCTGCAATTCTGAATCGCTCAAATGTTTTAAAGGTGTCATAAGTGGAAATCCGGATACACTGTTTGTAGGCATAGCTGAATAATAAGAATTCAGTACAAGAAAATGACATATCTTCGGCTCACACAGATGATTCACTTTTAGCTAAAGCATACCAAGCTGTGTGTATGTGTGTGTGTGTCTTGGATTATTCCAAAGTCCAACACACAGACACTCAAGAGGTGTCAGTATTAGGATTTCTTGCTAACAAGTGACCTGTGATTTCTGATAAGAACTAATCAAATAGCAATAATTAGCCTGAAGATAACAGACAAATTAAAGTACACTGAGAAATATAATTAACACCAAAGCATAAACGCTTCTGAAAGACTGTTAGAGGAACTTCACTTTTTAGTTTTAACATGAGTTTGGCTTAATATAAAATAGCACTATCACATACAGTACAATAGTGCGCCAGCTGTGTTACGGACTTTCCTTTCAAACATGAACAGCTGAGAATAAGAAAAAAAAAATGAATATGGCAGCTGAGAGCTGCAAAGCTACGAGACACGTGAGGCTAATCTCTGTTGATCTCTGTGTCTGTCTCTTCAGTCATTCTTCAGGTTTTGGCTGTTGGCTGCATGCCAGCCTGAGAGGAGCTTGCATAATAACAAACACGTTTTTGCAGGAACAACAAAAATGCCACAAGCTGAGGAAGGTCAACAATATTACGTCAATGATGAACTTTTTCCCACAATGGTATGCCTCAGTACTAAATGGCCCATCGCTATTTGGCTTTGTTCAACTTTACACTCGTCAAAAAAGGTCGACATAATGTGAGTCAGAAAGAAACAAAGAACCAGAAGTACCAGAACACCCATGAGGACAAGGTCTCAAAACAAACCACACGGACAGGTTATGATCTAAATATACACAATCATGTGTATTTGACATCACTACCATCATGTGTACACTAGCAGTCATGCATGACAACACGTTGCCTGTGTATATTTCCTTGAATCCGTGTTTGTAAAGTGTGTATTTTCCATGCATACATTTACTGATCTGCATAGTTCACTGTTACTCGGGGTTTTGTCCCTTCAAATAAGTACATGACTTTGAACATTCATCAGCCAATCAGAATAAGCATTTAACAGCCCTTTCAATAAAAACTATCTAAAATTCATCATTTTAAAAGAATACTTGTTTACTTTAAAAGGGTGAAGGGTTTATTGAAAGGTTTATTTTTCTTTGACATTAAACGTAACAAATCTTCTTACAAATGCATGCTGCAACTCATCGTCACACAAACCAAAATGAACATATTCATACCACATGCTTTTGTGGCTCACTGTACAATACAAACACAAATATACTGCATGACTGCTATTAATGCACAAAAATGAGAAAAAAAACGAACATAATACATCTTTACTAAATGTTAAGACTTATTTTGCCTTATTTTAATTTATTCGGCGCTCAAACATTTCTTATTATTATCAGTGTTGAAAAATATTTGTACTGCTTATACATGATAAAACTTTTGCCATCTTTAATTATTCTTTGATTGAAACTAATTATCAAAATAACAGTATTTTAAATAGAAATGTATTTATTCTCTTTTAATAAATGTAATGCTTGCTAAAGAAAAATACACATTTAATAATAAAAACAAAACAAAGCTTTAAAAGCATAATGCACACAAGAGAGAGGGCGAGCTTAAAATCTATTAACAGATACATTTGTAAAAAAAACTATGCATTCAGAGTGCACAAAAAAAAACACTTTGATTTGAACATTGAATGGATAAATTTATCATTGTTAAGCAGTTCTTAACAACCTACAAGAAAGGGCTGCACGATAAAACGCAAAAAGATCATGATCTCGATTCGACTGGCCCACACAATCTTAATCCAGCATCTCTGTGATTCAGCCAATTATATTTTCAAGTTCAGGAGAGAAGCATATAGGCAGTTTCACAAGTCTTTACATAGTTTTATATACGTTTCTCAGCAATGTGGTCACCTGCAAATAGCGTTGAAAGAGTCTGCATAATGTGTTTATAAGGTTTATGTGTTTATCTTCATTTAACGATATACTCATGGCGGCAAAATCACATGTGAATTGACCGTGAGCTCTGACAGAACTATGAATAGCTGTATTCTGAAATAATCATGTTACTGTATATTAACTGTCTTTAATTTATCACCACAGCCGCATGCCAGTATAGTTACAAAAGAAGACGCTCCATTCCCGGTTTGTGGATGTTAATCAGGTTTATTTTATACAGTAACATAACAGATATCCATACAGCAGTGGATTTAATGTGTATCCTGTCACATTTGCAATGCAAAAACAGTGCAAAGCTAATGTGCACGCTGTGTGTGTGTGCTTGAACTTTGTAACGATATTGTTTGTGAGAAAGGCTTGAATTAACTCCACAACTAATACAACAATCATAATCATTGGTAAAATTCTTACTGTAGTATTTCTAACAAATGTTATGCGCGATCTGCTTCATGTCTGTCACTGTGCTGTTTATCTGATGCAGCCGGAGATTGAGGCACACTGACAGGCATGTGGGAACGGTGGGCGGGGAGAACTGGCATTAAAGGAACAGGCAAAAGAAACAGCTACATTGTGCTCAGAGGAGAAAATTCCAATATTCTGAAAGGTATAATAAATAATCTGTTGGGTGTTTTGAGCTGAAACTTTACAGACACATTTTAGAAACTTAAAAGACTTATCTTAAATCTTGAAAATGGGGTAAAATAGGTACCTTTTAGGTAAAAAAAATAAACTAAAATAATAATAATAATAATAATAATTGTTATTCTCATTTTTGCCAGAATCGTACTGCCCCACTCCAAGGCATTCAGTATTGTCATAATATTACCTTTGTGATATTTTAATCAGCAGAATTTGTCAACCATATTCAAAACACTACAGAAACCACAACATACATGACTAACAAATGCAAAATAACCCACTTCCATTCACTAGCACCATCCATAAGGCCAACATTATTGATCCTTAAAAAACAATAAGAATTCACAGTGAAATGTAAGTAGGTTTTAAGTTTCGACAGCTTATCCAAACTAGTCCTGTTCTAGAGCACATTGAGTTCTAGCAGGAGTGTGTGACATATTGACTGACTCTCTCAAACTCCAGCTGATAGGACAGTGTGAAAACTCTGGAGCGTGAAAGGTGAAGCAGCCTCATTCGACCGCTTCAAACTCCTCCCAGAGCTTTCTGTTTATTATTGTCTTCTGAATCCTTTCACTTCCAAACAGAGGTTAAAATATAAGCCGCACAGGAAGGATCAAGAGGTATACAGTATTTCCAAGCCTCATGGAAAAAAAACCCCAAAACATTAACATTTTAGATTTAGCATAAAATCTCTTATTTTCAGCTTATTGCACCCAACATATTTCGCGGCTTAGGAATATAACCGCAGCTAGCGTATTGCATCCGTACGGCAATGCTAATGCAAGCCATCAGCGTACTTTTGAGATTAGATTCTGCGAGGTAGTTTGATCCAAAGTTAAAGCACAGCACTCAATAAATCACACAGCCATTAATAGTTTGAGGCAGGTGGCATTTCATGTGGGTTCAGCCTGATCTGCTCCCAGTATCCTCTATTGACCTGGACCTCAGCTGTTCAACTCAACACAAATAGGTCTAAATGAGCGAGGAACACACTGGCGATGTGCCCTAACATCATAAACACCCTCCTCTGTCCCTCTCTGTGACAGGCCTTCATTTGACAGTCCAGTTTGCCGTGTTAATCTGCTTTGAGTGGATGGAGGTTATGCTTTGAATTAGAAGTGTGATAAATATTGTTATTATTATTTGTGATATCTGAACTTACTTTAATATCATTTAAATATTAATCTTCACTACAGACATATGTGTCAGATGAGTCAAATAATGACTAGTATACATTTTTACCATGATTTACAAGGAAACATTTTATTCACTGTAAGGTTGAATTTAACCCTGTGCAATCACACCTGTGTGATCAGCATTGGCCGCTCCCTGAAGCGTACAATTGCACCGGTGTGATTAGAACGTTCAGAGAGCACGTCATCAACAGCTAAAAGGGTTTCAGACATTCAATTACACATAACTACAAGCAAAACATACCAGTTAAGGTTTGTAAAATACACAAGGATGTCTACGGAGATGACATTATTAGTCATTTTTCAATATAACTGGACGATGTGCTTTATTCACGTAAGATATACATTGTTTATGTTACTAGAATATTTTCTTTATTCCCCTCCCAGATAAACAGTTGCTTACCTTCATATATTTCAGAAGAAGATTATGAAAAAAGATGACATAAATCCAGCAGCTTGTATCTCTTCTGGAATACAGCTAAGGATACTCACATCAATATAGTATACTTTTTATTTTTGTGACGCTGTACAATAAGGCGGTGCAATATGGACAAAATAATCATATTGCGATTTTTTTTGAACGGATATTGCAATTGCGATTTTATTTGCGATTTTGGCAACGGTTTTTGCTTTTTCAAACAAGCTACACACACACACATTCCAAATGTATTGAGTGCACAAGAAGTGCATAACAAAACATTTCACAATGAAATAGCATAGTATTAAGTTGAATAAATAAAACTGTAGTAAAATTGTCTTTAAAACAGAACACATGAAAAAATAAAGACTAATAATTCCAGATATAACAATAAATAAAGACTATCGTAAATTAAAACCACCTATTTGTTTTTTAATCGATTAAAATTGCAGCCTTAAGCGATTTAGAAATTGCATGTGCTTAAATCGCAATTTCTTCGCGATTGCGATTAATTGCACAGCCCTACTGTACAACAAATATTTTTTTACATTACCGTGAGGGTTGGGTTTAGGGTTGAGGCAGGAGTAAATGCGAATAAAATACAATTAATGCGTAATTTAATCAATTATATAAACACTTATCTTTAACTTTCTTTCGCAGCTGTATGCCTCCTAGCAACAACGGCGGTGCCCATAACCCATCATACATCCAATAATACGATCCTTATAAAGATGGATCAAGATAAAGACACATATTTGAGAATCGAAGTATCAGAAATTTCACATTATAATTAGCACATTTATCAATATTTACAGAAAAGGGTAAAAAGCCACAAAATATGATATACACATAGATCATTGAGGCTGGATGGTCACATGATAAACTTGACGCATCGCCATGGGAACTTTAGAATGCAATGGATTCTAAGTAACGGTCACAAGAAAAATTGCACAGGAGGGTTAGCTGGAGTATTTAAAACTCACGCGTGAAAGGGTTAAGGTGCATGTGAAAAAAAAAAAATTTTTTTACTAGCTCACTTTGTTATTCTTTAGGTGAACAATTAATCCATGCAAGTTTATCCAGTAAAAAAAGGTCTGTTTTGGTAATCTTCTATCAAAGTCTGATCATTTGCTTGCATGTTTGGAGTGGTGGTCCTCAGGGGCGGATCTAGAAAATTATTAATGGAGTGGCATGAAAATTATGATGGGTGGCAACAACGAAGCACGCAACCTTGCATGGGATTTATAAAATGACATTCTGCTTCGACAACTTTTTGTTCAAAGACTGAAGGCACCCTTACCATTAGTTTGCTATGAGGGAATGATGCACAAAAAGAAAGCCCAAAGTTTCAGTTGGAAGCAGACCAACATGCAGAAATAAGCAACTTCTGGTTTATGTAGACTTTAAACACAAAAAATTATTTAACAACATAAAGCACAAACGGTGAAGACCACTTAAAATATAGTGAAATTCAGGACCATTACACTAGATATTAACCTTGAATTCAATATACTTTATGTATTTATAAAATAAAACTAATCTTTTTGTTCTATTGTGATATGAAAATCTCTTTAAGATATTTTATATGCCGACCATCAGCTATGTTTTTATTTTAACTTTTGTATTCCATGAAGCTAAAAATGAGCATTCAAATATTAATATAATAATATATAAATGGATTTGTAAAAATGTATACATCACTAAAAATGTATACTGTATAATGAGACTTTGAGGAGAGGGTGGAAATATTAAGCTTGATACTTCAACTTCCTAATAAACAAACAAGAAAGTGAGTTCTAAACAAAAACAAAAATATCAACATAAATCCAATTCTGTGCATTTATTGGTTGATCTGCAAAACCTTTTCATTACACATTATTCATCGGTTGTCATCTCATTGCTACTGAAATCTTTCAGCATAGCTTTACATGAAGATCGCGTGCAATACCGGGAATAATAAAAGTTGCGGAGACCTGAGACTGACTCTATAGCCTTCGACTTCCCTGTTGTCACCATCCAGAGTTAGTCATATATTTTATGCAAGTGACTTTGAAAGGAGGCAGCAATAAATATAGTGTTTCCTGATAGACAGGCATGTATGCAGTAATAGGACTGTAAATGAAGACTGAACGAACACAAGCCACAGTTCCTTACAGCTTGACTCAAGAGTATTCACGTGTATTCAAAACGAAGCATTTCAGTACAGATATTACACTGGTCCGCAAGTGTACCAAAAGAAATACTTGTTTTACGTTTTACAAACATTCATTCATTCATTTTCTTTTCAGCTTAGTCCCTTAATAATCTGGGGTTGCCACAGCGGAATGAACCGCCAACTTATCCAGCATATTTTTTTACGCAGCAGATGCCCTTCCAGCTGCAAGCCAACACTGGGAAACATCCAAACAAACTCATTCACACACATACACTACGGACAATTTAACTTATCCAATTCATCTGTACCACATGTCTTTGGACTTGTGGGGGAAACCGGCGCACCGGGAGGAAACCCACGCCAACCCAGTGAGAACATGCAAACTCCACACAGAAATGCCAACTGACCCAGCCAAGCCTCGAACCAGCGACCTTCTTGCTGTGAGCCAATTGTGCTACTCACTGCGCCACCCTGACGCCCAAGTTGGCAAAAACATTTTAATGTGTTGACTGCAAGTTTATTTATGTTTAGTCTCACACTTTAATCATACAATATGTACAGTTTGCCTAGTCTAGCCAGCAACTCCTTAATCTAATTTTTATGACTGAATTGAAAAAAGTATTTTAAGCCGTTTCATATTGTAATGACAAAATCTGTGACCGCACTGCCCACCATTATCAATGTAAAACATAGTCAAACAAACATATTTGGAAGAGCCAGTGAGTGTGATTATCATACCACCGTTGACAAACCCATCTCTATGCATGAACACCAGTAGAATGCAACACCGATAATATTCAATGTACAATAAGTTTGTATCTCTCTCTCTCTCTCTCTATATATATATATATATATATATATATATATATATATATATATATATTAGGGCTGTCAAAAAATTAATCGTGATTAATCACATCCAAAATAAAAGTTTACATAATATTTGTGTGTATACTGTGTATATTTTATTATGAATATATAAATACACACATGCATATACTCGATAAAATGTTGGTTTATATTTAGATATATAAAAAAATATATGTGTATGATACAAATTTTACATTTGAATATGATGTAACTACTTTGATGTAACTTTTTTATATAAAGTTTTGGCTTCTATGAATGTGTTTATCACATATACATAATAAATATATATAACACACACACATACTATGTCAAAACAAACCTTTATTTTGGATGTGATTAATCACGATTAATTCCTGGACAGCCCTAATATATATATATATATATATATATATATATATAT
>CAIGQQ010037820.1:1285530-1302993 GCA_903798035.1 Danio albolineatus | reverse complement strand
TATTATTATTATTATTATTATTATTATTATTATTATTATTATTATTATATAACAATCTGTTAACTTATAACAATTGAACTTTTCACCTCAGCTTAAATCAATTAAACTGACAAAAAATAATAAGTTTAAATTTTTATGACATTTATTTATATATATAATATTATATACTATATATAATATTATATACTTATATACTAACTTGATAAACAAATTAAAATAAGTTATATAATATAATCTTTCCAGTGCAGAATGTGAGAATGTACAAATGTACAAAAATTTTGGAATGAGGTGTGTGTTATCTTGTCTAAAATTATATAATTGTTGTGATTCTATGTTGAATCTTACCAAGCTACAAAATTTCTGCAAAAAAATACTAGTCCAATATTGGCTTCCTCCACATAATTTGGACACTATAATAATAATATAATAATAATAATAATAATAATAATAATAATATATACAAAATGCATAAACATTTACAGTAAGATCAATTATAATGACATTATTACACAATGAACAAATTATTAGAACATTTGATAAGTAATGCACATTAAACATAAATATTAGTTATAAACACTCATACATTAATAACAAAAAACTAAAAAGAAAGTTGTTTATGCAAAATTGTATTGCTCAATAATAAAAAAAAAAAACATTTGCCTTTCATTTGACAACAAAAGCAAACCAAAATTATGACCCTGGTTTTTGACACGTTTTTGAAATGTATGCAAACAAGAGTATATTAGATTATTGCCTCAGATGCACATTTAAAACTATAAGAAATCTTATAATATGTGCAATATATGTAGCGTTTTTACACTGTTTAATAGCATGGTATAAAAAAAAGCTGCAAAAACAAAGCATACACAAGCAGACATTAACAGAAATCAGAGACTTAAAAAAGCTTTCTTTATCATTATATGATTTATGATAACTGTTAAGTACTGAAGACACAGGGGACACAGTCGAGCAGCGAGAAATGTGGAAGATCTTTAAACACAGAGAGGGGATCAGGCCATGAAAGCTCAGTTATAGCGTGTGGCTATGGGATGTTATAATCAGTGCGGCAAAAAAGGAAAAAATTCTGGCCAGGAAAGTACAACAAAACAAGGCTAATAGCCAGAGTAACCTGCTATAGCCTGGCACAGCTGTGTTAGCATGATCTCACACCTGACAAACTGTGCGCTCTGCCTCCTGTCAATCAACACAATCAAAATACACCCATTCTGGCCAAAACACTGCACTATAATCACATATCAGACACTGACTTTGTTTTTTTTGAGACCTGCTTTGCGAAATGCCTGAAAAATGCCCTCGTGTCGCCAAATGTGTGTGTAATGATTTGTTTTATGAGAAACATAAAATGGTCCATTGTTGGCAAGGCGAGTTGTGATAGGAGAGGAGTGCTGTTCTGGATCATGACAGCAGAGTGTGAAACAGAGAGTGTGTGTGTGTGTGTTTGAGGAGGAACACAGAGTATGTGAGAAACAAGGCCAGAAATCAGAGCGAAGAAAGCCTCGTCCACCCACTGATGTCCAATATCAGCTTAACTAGCAGTTGGAGGACACTGAGCTTGTGAAGGGATGTCTTATGAGGGTGTGCTAATTTATTGTCTATGATAATCCTGTAATTGTCATTTTAACTATGTGTGAGCTGACCTTTGAGTACATCACTGCAAAAATAAAACAACGCTCTTGCCTTCACGGTCCAAAAGCATTCGCTGCTTGATCAAGCCTATTAGAATGCAGTGAGAAAGTTACAAAATAAATGCTGCTGGACTGAACTTTGAATTCATGGAAAAATCAAGGAAAATCAGCTTCCACAAAAATATTAAGTAGCAAAGCGGATACAAAATATGAAACTTATCTTGCAACACTTAAAATTGTACCGATGGCTCCCTTGCCATGAGAGAAAACTAAATATTACATAAAAAAAATATACAGTATGTATTCTTAAGGTTATTGTAATTGTATAATATTAATGTATGCATTGTATAATACTGTATAATAGTGTTTTACAGTATTTTTAAAACATAAACTAAAATAACAGAACGACAAAGATACCTAGTGGATACTTAAACTAGATTTTCCCTTTTCATAATCTTGGAGGACTTTATCAATCACGGACTCATAATGCTCAGTCCTTCACTACTGTCAGTTCACAATGCTGGCACCAAAAACTATATTACAATTACAGCTGATGTTATTCCCTGCCTCTTCCACTCCTCAATGAGTGAGTTTACATGGACACCAATAATCCGAGAATGCAATTAAGATAATACTCCACCATGTAAACTCCACCATTTTTAAATTACCTTAACCCGACAAAAACCCACAATCGAACTAAACTGAAATCTAATTAATCAAATGTGGAGTAGGGGTGTGCAATATGGACAAAATAATCATATTGCAATTTTTTTGAACGAATATTGCGATTGCGATTTTATTTGCGATTCTGGCAACTATTTTTTGCTTTTTCAAACAAGCTACATACATCCATTCTTATTCAGTGCACAAGAAGTGCATAACAAAACATTTCACAATGAAATAACATAGTGTTAAGTTTAATAAATAAAACTGTAGTAAAAATGTTTTTAAAACAGATAACATAAAATAAATTAAGATTAACTAACCTCAACTATATATAAAAACATAATCTACACAGTAGTACTAACTGCTTGATAAACAAAACTGTAATAAATTGTCTTAAAAACAGACAACATGGAAAAATAAAGATGAACTAACCTAAAGTTTGGTTTTTTGCCCTTCATAAGAAAAAATTTAGGCACCCCTGGTCTATACACACATGGCTGTTTGACACTATTCTGAGCACCTATCAAGTCAGTAAAGGACCATCGCGAAATGAAGAGATTTGTTTTTCCATACAGCGTGCGGTGTAAAATTGCATTAAAACAACACTCTTCCAGCAGTTCATACTCGCATCCATTATCTCGTTTGTCATGGGGGCCATGCATGAAATGTTCCTGAATGAAAGTGAAAGTGCCAAACTGCAGTTAAAGTCGACAAATTAAAATGAAACACCCAAAATTATACAAAACTTCGGAGGAAATGTGGATAGCATGGTGACACGATGTTATTTAAACTATATGCTACAATATGCAAAACGAGATCATAAAGGAACATTCAAAAAGCAACTCATGTAAACACCTTAACCATATTATTTTCTAATTCAGATTAAGGCAAATAATTTGATTACTGGTGTCCACGTAAACATAGTCACTGATTCAGACCACATGTATATAAACATCAACAGTTTCATTAATATACATAAAAGAATTACCTTTGAATTAAAGCTAAATTTATTTAGACTATATGAATGAATAGAAAAAAAAAAGAGTAGCAGACTAAAACAACAAAGCCTAACACGGTGTGTCTTGTGTCATCTATAATGAGCATTTTTTACGTCACTGGTGCCTCAATGTTCAGATATCAGATATAAACCCTATGAACCGAAACAGAGAAAGCTCTCGCGTGCAAACCACCTTTATCAGAGCCCGGCAGACAGTCTCATTCAGAGAAAGCACAAAACACACAGGACTGACACTAGCTTGCTCAGTGATTAAAAAGCAATCAAAAACAGTGAAAGCAGAAAAGAAAACTTCAAAATATAATCTCTGTTTAAAAAGGGGAGAGAAAAAAAACATGAACAGGTAATCTTCATGAATGAGTTTCCCAATGCAGCTTTGGCCATTAAACAAAGTGGATAAGGTAAGAGCTGATAAAAGGAAAAATACTTTGATTGGCCAAAGTCACATCTTTGGAATGTTGTGGCCAGAAGAAATTTCTCAAGAAAGATCTCTTTAAGATTACTAATTGACTAACTTGACTCTCAAGGCAAGATTAGTACAGTTTCTAAAAGCATTTTGCAAAGGTTCTATCTGACAATTTTGTCAAAATTGAGTTGTGCACATTTTCTTATTAAAGACAACTTATTTACATTATGTGATTTTGTTTATAAGTTGTTTACATTTTATGACTTTTTATTTAAAAACAAAAAAAGGTTTTATCTGTTCTACAAAGTCAAACTTAGCTCTTTAAGGTTCTTACTGTAAAAAAGTAACATATTAAATGAGAAATATTTTTATTTGTGTATATAGTCAGTGAAACATTTTTCAGCCTTTATTAAACTTTGATAAACAACTCATTTACTCATTGTCTGTTTTCTTTTATAGTTTTTAAATGTGATATTAAGCTTTGACAGGCAAATAATTAATTTAATTCATTTGGTCATATTTAAAACAATAATTTCATAACATAAATTCATAAAATAATTTCATAACATAAAATTAATATTGAAACAATTCTCATCCTAAAACATTAAATAAGTGATATAGAAAAATTTAACTTTCTCAAACAATAACAATGTTACATCATTTGTTATTAAATGAATAATCAGACTGATTAAATTTCTAAAAAAGTAATGCATTAATAAATCTGCCAGATAGACCCTAATTCCAAAGAGAAAATGACTTTTTAGAATTAGAACGTTCTATCTGCTTTTGCCCTGTTTTTACCCCAATTTGCAAATTTCAGAGAATTTTGTTAATTCACATTTAAAGTACATTTAGGGTCTCGGTCACGTTAATGTATGAAAGAGAACTGTTACTAGAGCTGCACAATTAATTGAAAAAAAGACTGCAATCTCGATTCAATCTTAATTCAGCTTTTCTATGATTCAGAAAATATTAATTTCAAGGTCAGGAGAGACGTGTAAAGGCGGTCCCACAATTCTTCACAGCAACATGGACAGCAACCATGTTGCTCAGTAACATGGACACCTTCAAATGGCGTTAAAATTGTGACATTCTGCATTTATACGGTATAATTCACCAAAAAATAAAATTTTTGTCTTAATGACATGATGTAGTCGCAGCCACTAAATCACACATGAGCTGACGCACTGTTTGTTTACTACCGAGGACGTGCACGTGCATGCCCATGAAGTCTAAGTCTATGCCCATTTAGCGAACAGCACCTGCATAGGCTGTGAATATCAGCTAATAAAGTTGTAAATAATGTTCAGTTTGTTGCACAAAGCAATCGTTTGTGAGCTGCGGGTGCAGTGTGATAAGTAAAAGTAAAACCAGCGCACATCATTTACATAAATGATCATATCGCATTTTAGTTTTGATTACGACAAGCATTTGTCAAGCATATGCTTTTTTTTTTCTTTCAGCGAACACAAGGTGTTGTGCATGAAAATAAATGTTTAACAGTGTCAGTAACTACTCTAGCCTATATTATGTTGAATATGCATGAGTGAATCTGATACTGACAAATGTTCCTTTTTACCGGTGAAAAAAAAATGGTCTAATAACGTTGTCAATGACAAATGACAAGCATATGTCTCAAACTTAATAATTCAACTTTAGAATTATGAATAGTTGTTTTCTGCATGTAATGACTTTACTGTAAATTAAAAACCAGGACATATTTAAAGCCTGTTCAAAATTTAGCATTTCAACCAGCAGTAAGCATACATAAGCCTAATATTAATATTGTTGTTTTACCATATATTTGAGAAATACGATAATAATAGCCTACATAAATTAACCTTTATTTTACATCTACAGAATCGTGAGAAAATTCGGATTTTTTTATTTTGAGCAAAAAATCGTGATTTTTTATTCTAGCCAGAATCGCGCAACTAACTATTACACATATGGAATGCAAAAACTTTGAAGATCAATTTCAAAATCATTTGGAATGCAGATTGAACCTTATAATTCCGAGGTGATGATTTCCGAAACCAAATAAAAAGGGATTCTGATTAAAAGTATTAATAACCTGAATCCTTGCTTCAATATTGATAAAATTAATACATTTAAGCTGTTACAAAATGCTGTTCGAAAAATAATAAAAAATATATTTTATTACTGCTACATGGTGTAAATATTGCAAGGGTTGTTCCTCACTCACATAAAACATGCAACGTTTTCATGTGCCAAAACCCCAGTGGAGCAGAGTTTTCCCAAAGCAAACATTTGTTGATGCTGTCTCATAATTAACGGACAGTAAATAATCTTTTATTATTTGCCCATAGAGAAACAAACACAAATTAACCATTACCATGCCTCAGTGTAGTTACCTTCGACATGTGGTGTCAATTTGCACTAACCAAACAGCATCTCCAAAAGAGCGAAGCACGTGAGGAATGCAAAAAGAATACTTTCCACTTGATCCCCGAAGGGCTTTAAAACTGTTATCACAGTACAGACACTCCAATCAATTTTTTAGGAAAAGAAAAACAGCACAAACAGCACATGGCTGACTAATGAGTTATAGGCTGCGAGAACATCCCCAAAAATAATAAATGGGTCCAGAGCGGCTCCTGCTGAAACAGCGGCTAAATTACTGTTCCCAAGTCTGCGTCCTAAAGTCTGAACCATCATCAATCAAACATCTGCCACATTTGGGTCTTTAGGATATCTGACTGTAACATTATGAAACAACCCCTGCAAGTTCTTTTGACACGGTTTTACATCTGCTATTAACATCTAACCACGTTGATCCAATCACAGTGGTCAACCGAGCAGAGAATTAACATTTACACCTGGTATTAACATGTGTTCAGATGCGTCTCTTGTGACCACTTCTGTTCAGATTTCATCAAGACCGTCTTATTTCATCATCACTTTCACATGAGCCCTCAGTGTAATACACAAGTTTTATGGGATGAACGAACCCATGTTTACATGGATTATTGGAAGTAGAAAAAAAGGTGGATGGCATTTGCAATTTCAGTCATAATCTGTTTGTCTTGTTACAGCACAGAAAAGGATGAATACGTTGTTGTGGTGCTCACTGCCCCATTACAATCCCTTGCTATGTCAGTTGGAGGATAGTAGGTGGTGTTTTGCAGCTGTTCAAAGCGCACTCAACCATATGTTGCATTAAAACTACCAAAGCAATTTGTTTAAATGTCTTCACATTTTGTTCCTGAAAAAAAATACTCACAATTGCTGTCCTGAGAAAAAAACCACACGCCAATTGATTTTTAGAATATACATGAAATGCCACTGAGTTTGACCTGCTAAGATATTTATCTAATAAAATTTTAGTGCAAGGAAAATAGCAGGAGAACATAGTGTCTCTCAGTATCACAGATGATTAGAACTGTTTCAGATGTTTCAATGTTCTTGTAAACAATAAAATGGCACAACTGTATGATGCAATCATAGTTTAGGGTGTAGGATAGTCTGTGGTGTGGTACCAAAATAATCTTAATTTACTGTTGTGTAGAGGATGAGGTTAACGTCAAACTTCACACGACACATTCACACAAAAGGGAAGACGAACATAAGTGTTACAGTAGGCAGACTGCTAAAAACTGTAACGTTGGTCTGGGCCACTTTACATGCAGGCATGAATTTGCATTATCACATCACACTCAGGGGCCGTTTACACAAAGTTTTTAGACAAAAGCAAACTTTAAAGCATTTTGACTGTTCATTTACATGACAATGGAGGAACTGAAAATCCATAATTATGAAAAAAGTTTTGAAAATGTTGCTGTTGTAGTGTCTGTGTAAACATTTTAATATGAGAGCCTTTGAAAACAGTAACATCATGGGCATGCATTGTAGGCATGGGCCGGTATAAAATCCTGACGGTAGGATAACCTTGGATAAAAATTTCATGGTTTCACGGTTTGGTGGTATTGTGATTACTGCTCTGAAATATATTCTTTGTAAATGTTTGGGTAAAAAACAAAAAACTTTTTCCCTCTTTAAACACAATATATTTTATTTTGAAAAACATTTAAAATATTTTGGGACAGTAAACATGTCTGGCCAAATAATTCAAGTGAATCCTCGACTTCTGCTGTCTTCATTGGTTTCAAAAACACAGATTTTTTCACAATTTATAACAGCATCTTTGGATATTTTTTTTTTGCTGGAGATACTGTTGTCCTAAAAAATGACAATAAATAAATAAAGAAATAAATCTTACACATACCTTAGGAACAGTATAGATCACTCAGATCATTAGGATCACATAAACTAGAAACTCCAAGAGTTCAGTCAAAGCAGGGTGAATCTGCTTTTAGCTATTACGCCCCCTGCTGCTGGAATCAGCTTCCAGAAATGATCAGATGTGCTCCAACATTAGGTACATTCAAATCAAGACTGAAAACACATCTGTTTAGCTGTGCCTTTACTGAATGAGCACTGTGCTACGTCCGACAGATCGCACTATTGTGTCTTTCTTTTCTTTTCATTCTTTTATAACTTGTCTTAACTCATTTTAATCTGTTTTTATTTGTTTTTTTTATTATTTTATTTTCTTATACTTCAATTTTATTTCTGTTTATGTAAAGCACTTTGAATTGCCACTGTGTATGAAATGTGCTATATAAATAAACTTGCCTTGCCTTGCCTATAGCAGATAACTTTGGTGGTTTTAAAACGTTGACTTTTCCAAACCGCGGTATACCTTGAAAACGGTTATCGTCCCATGCCTAATGCATTGTATGTTTAGGCAAGTGTAGATTAAAGGCACTTGTGAACAAACACATAAGCACCGCTGAGCATATGATAGTTTTGTTGTTGCTCAAGTGTTTGCTAATGCTTCATCAGCAAAATCAGGATTTAATTCATATTACATCCTATATGGAGACGTATCTTACATACATGGCAAATTCTATACTCACACCAGCAGATGCCTTACAAGCATCACGGTTCGGTTCGATGTAGGGCTGTGCAATATGGACAAAATAAACATATTACATTTTTTTGGACGAATATTGCGATCGCGGTTTTATTTGCGATTTTGACAACTATTTTTGCTTTTTTCAAACGGCTACATACACACACATTCTAAATGTATTCAGTGCACAAGAAGGGCATAACAAAACATTTCACAATGAAATAACAGTATTAAAGTTTAATAAATAAAACTGTAGTAAAACTGTCTTTAAAACAGACAACATAAAATAAATTAAGATTAATAACTAACCTCAATTCCAGTCATAACAATAAATAAAAACGAACGTAAATCAAAACCACCTATCCGGTTCTCCCGCTCAACTTCGTCGTGCGCAGAGTAAGCTCTGATTGGTTAACATCTTTCTCCCGCTCAGCTTAGCTGTAATTGCTTGGTGTGCTCTGATTGGTTAACATTAAAATCATGCGCACAAGAACGTGAACAAAAATCTAAATAAATTAATTGATAAAACTGCAGAGTTACGCGATTTAGAAACTGCATGTGCTTAAATCACAATTTTTTTGCTATTGCGATTAAATGCACAGCCCTAGTTCGACGATGAACACAGTCAGGTGTGCCAGTCACTTGAGTTAAGCAAAAAAGTTCACAGAAGTGCAAAAACTTGCATCTTTTTGTCTCAAAGTATGAGATGCAGCATTCAAAAACAGTTCTGCCATGTTGCCATTGTCATGTCAACTTGCTTCATTAAAAATAAGCTTAAAACACTTGCCCTGCGTCAGAGTTCTTCTGATTGGTCCACTGCTTTGCAACTGACATTAATGAGCTGTGCTGTGTGATATGAGAGGGTTGGGCTCAACATTTAAAGGTTAAATACACAGTCTCCTAATTATAATGTTTTATTTTTCATTATTCATTTTATTTAATACTTTTGATTCACAAGAAGCTCTTCAGTTCTATAGCTGATGATGACAAAACACATCCACCTGTTCAAAAAGTGCTGGAGCTTTTTTATTGATTTTTCTTCTTCACATATCAAACTGTGACCCCAAAACCAAAATACGAACCTAATGACAACTTCTGTGTACCGTTATACTCCTATTCCTTAAACCTAAACCTTTATTTCTTAGAAATGTCTTTACAAAATTCAAACATCATTTTAAATGACTGCATGATCACAAAAAACTGTCTTAATTACATTGTTTTAAAGATTCATGAAGGCTCCTCTGCCTACGTGCTGCGAATGTGTAACCGAGTAGCGTCAAGCTCACATCCGTGGCACCCCTGAGCAGGTTTTTACCTCAGCGTCCTGTCATCGAGGATACAGGTGCCCATCAGAGCACTGAGCTCCTTTTGTCCTGTGTGCCATGATGCCGTGAACGAACATGATCCGGGCCACGACAGGGATTGTGATAGGGCTTCTGGTTATACAGCCCTTCCTATGTGTACGCAAAGACGTGTTTGCTGTCATCGTGTTTCTGGAGTAGGGGGGGGGATCAGTTCAGATCTATCTGTCAGGCACCAGGTTGTGCCAGGGAACTTTACCTCTGCCTGTACTACAGCCCATGAAGGGCTGAGAAAGGCTTTGCCGTGCTCCAGTATCATCCCTGTCGCATGGCACACTGGGAGCCCTGCAGCTGCTGCAGTCATTCTCCGGACACGAGCGGAGATGAGCATCACGCTCTGTTTCCCATGAGGCCAGGCCCTCTTAAAAGCACTTCCAATAATGGGATGAAAGTTTTAAAGAGAAAATGGCTCTTTGCTTTGCTATGATGCTAAACTTTATGTAAAGTACTGTGCAGTGTTAGGCCACTTGTATTTTCACTGACTAAAAAAATGAATTCAAGTCGGCTAATTCTATCATTTGGTGTAGTGTGTCAGTAGGAAATATCAGTTTACATTGTTTTTGCTAGTAATTGTCATAATTGGGTGAGTTTTTTTTTTTTTTGCATGCACAAGAAGTCTGAAAGCAGCCAGTACTCTGTTGCTTGTTGTTATTGCTTTTTATTTACACACTTGTGCCATCTAAATATTGCATAAATGCAATATCACACTAATATTGCATGCCTGCATTGAATTCATGTGTATGGCCACATATATCACAGATATAGACAAATTAGATTTTGCTTTCAAACAACATGCTCAGATGACAGAACAAATACAAAACAACAAAGATTCATAAGATTTGTTCCAGGTACAGTAGTTTAATTCCATAATAAACAAAAAATGGTGTAGAAACATTTTTTGCACTCGTAAATTTAGCTCTTACATATAAATGAAAGCACATTGTATAGTATCATCCCTTTCGATGGTGCAAAGTTACTTGATTAATTTCCTGACCAACAAACAAAGTATGTCAACTGATCATAACCATTAACCAAGAAGAATGTTAACAATGGCCTTTGAATTGAAAATTAATTTGATTTTAAATGATGCTTTACTCTTATCTTAATTAATTAAAAAGCAAAATCGTATTTGTGATTGTTTTTTATTTTAAGTCTGCACTAATTTTGACTATACTTTTTTTTAATAACAAGTGCTTAACAAAAGTGGTGTCAGTTGGCAAAAGTGTGTCAGTTGGCATTTCTGTGTGGAGCATGTTCTCCCCGTGTTCGCGTGGGTTTCCTCCGGGTGCTCCGGTTTCCCCCACAAATCCAAAGATATGCGGTACAGTTGAATTGGGTAAGCTAAATTGCCCGTAGTGTATGTGTGTGAATGAGAATGTATGGATGTTTCCCAAAGATGCAGGAAGGGAATCCGCTGCGTAAACCAAATGCTGGATAAGTTGGCGGATCATTCCGCTGTGGATCCCGGATTAATAAAGGGACTAAGCCAAAAAGAAAATGAATAAATGCTAAACAAAAGTTTATATTTGTACATACTTTTGAACTACAATTTATAGCTACCTATTTTTCAGGATTTTATCTTGTTGCATCCTGTATATTAGTAAAAAATAAAATAAAAATAAAAAAAGTAGTAATATTAGTAAAAAAAAAAGATTTGCTTTGAAAAAAAAATAAAAATAAAACTTACTGAAGACTTCCCCTTTCTTCTCAAAGCAATTTGAACTGATATGCATAGCAGAACTGTTTCCATGCAGTAAACATTTTCATTTCTTGAAACCACTTATCTCACAATATAATCAGTAAAAAAATTTAAAAAAAAAACATCAAAGCAACTTCCACTTTAAGACCCAAAGAAAGAACACATCAGCTCTTCACCCGACTCATTTTTTTTCTAGAATCATGCATTTTATTTTCTCACTCACACATGTTTCCTTACCACTGTACCACATTGTCAACAACTTTACGTAACACTACACAGACATATTACACTATATATATAAATATATATATATATAGTGTTATATATATATACATATATATATATATATATATATAAACAGCATCCTAGTAAACGCAATTTGACTCTTTTCTGCATGTAATCTGACATAAAAAGATACAAACAAAATTAACATTTAAATATCTTTCATAAATGTTATACTATGTCATTTGAATATGCAGTTCTTCCAATCTCACTTCAAGCACCGTTATATTTCTCTCTGACGTCTTTTAAGTGAAAAAGCCCAATCAACAATCAAAGCTCACTTGTCTGTTTCTTAGAGGCCTTTATTCATTAACCTGGTGGGGAACAGTGTGTGCGTCATACGTGGCGGTTTGGGTGGGCCGCGATTCTGATTTAATCTCGCGCAGGAGCTCACTAAAGTAACGAGTCTTGTGTGCTAATGGCCACGTGATTGGCACAGACGCCTATCACACTCTTCATTAAGCCACATGCTTGAGTGGCCTTCTTATCTCTCATGACAGTTCACGTCATTCATAACACACACAGACACACGAGCAAGTACACAAAAACCAAAAGAGACACACACAGCCCTCTCAGGATTTAACAGACAGTACTTTTATGCCTCATTACTTACGTTTACGATGTTGTTTTTCTATCGCCATCTATAACTTAGAGGAAATCCTAGTGCTGTACCAGTAAGAATGTCAATGTGTAACTATGCGGACAGAGCTGAAAGAAACATATTGAATGACGATTAAAAGGTAGTTTAGGTAATAAGCAAACCAATATAAAATACATTAGTTTTTATAATAATAATAATAATAATAATTATTATTATTATTATTATTATTATTATATTACATTCTATTATAATATCATACTTGGATGAATCATAGCTCTGAATCAAAACGAATGTTAATGTGGACGGACCTAAAAGAAAACAAAATGAAACAAAAACAAATAAATAAATAAACAAAAATAATTGACTGATTAAGCTAAAAACATAAACATAATTTAAATGTATATTTATACTATATTTATACTAAAAAGAAAAATGTAAAATGTTGATTTAACAATTAAATTATATTTTCTTTCTGTTTTATCCTTTTTTTAATTTTTAGCCATATATCAATATGAATGTCGAGAAAGACATTAAAGGATATTAGAGGTAAACTATAAAGTCAATTAATTTCAAAATAGCTATCACAATAGCTATCATTTTATATATAATTATTATTATTATTTAATAAGGGTGCACAATATATGGTTTCAGCATCTATATCACAATGTGCAAATCTGCAATAGTCACAGTGCCAGATCTGCAATGTCAAATTGGGATCAAAATTAACCAGAAAACACAGTTCAGAACATGTGATTTGTGGAGTCGTTGCAAGATTTAACTCTAATTTAATAATATGAAAGACTTTTATTTGGATGTGCTTATTAAGGCCTGTGACTGTAAGATTTTAAGAGAACTCTAGACATTTGGGCACAAGAAATTAAAAAGTTTGCTGCTTTAATGAAGTTTAATTGTCTTTAATTATTTAATACAACAGAATAAAGACTATTCAGTGTTGTTTTACATTTGATTATTGAATCTCTATACTTCAATACTGGTAAAGTCCAACCGAAAACCAAAAATTATTGTTAATTTAATTTTTATCTTTGTTCTGTTGTTCTCAAGTGCTTTAATTCATTTTCTTTCTCTTTTTTGCATAACGTATATTTTAAGCAGATGCACTCAATTATCCAAACCAATATAAAATGTAAAATTCTATCCAAATAGAGTCATCTTGTAAAATTATTTGGATATCGCAATATACAGTAGTCAACATTTGACTGAATTGATAAAATGTTTTGATCCAATTCAAATGTTGACTACTATATATCGCAGGAAAACAAAACATCAAATTGTTTATTTGTTTTTTCCAATATCGTGCAGCCCTATTATTTAGTTTAGAATATTATATTGTTCTTAGGGAAAACTGTATTATTGTTTTGTACCAATAAGAAATGTTGTGCAACTAGGTCATTTTTCATTTAAAAAAAAATATATATATATATTATAACTTATACTTCTTTAATATGCTACATTATATATGTTTCAAATATCTATTTGCTAACAAAACCTGCACTGCATACACTTTTATGTTATGTTTATATATAATTTCTGCCCCAAAATAGTTTAGAAATTTCTGTTTTCACAGAAATAAATAAAACAAAACAAAACTGTAAAATCCCAATTAAACTTTAAACCGTCCCAAAATCTTGCAGGGCCACTATCACTGTAAAACTACGAAAACCAAAACCAAAACTGCTAACCCTTTGAAAACATCTGCCTTTAACCGTTTGACCTGTTTAAAAGAAGGACTTCCTGACCAGCATAAACAAAGTGCAGAGAATTGAGAATGGCTGCTCGACTCGGCTCGGGGCTCTTCTTCTGACACTAATGATTGACTTTTCCCCTCCTCGAAACGCCACTGACGTCATCAAAGCCAAAGCTGAAAACAGACCCAGGGGGAGGGGGTGCGCTAGAAGGGCCACATTTCATAAGCATTACATTTTCACAACGAAAACTTTGCACTGAAAAGAAATGTTTGTAATATTTAGTCAAGCTCTTCCAGGAGTTGGGCTTTGTGCAGTCAGTGCGTTTGGTAGTTTTGCCCTCTTTCAGTGAGCAGCTCAACACACAGACCTTCCTCTGTAGCCTCTACTGACGTCAGCAGTCGCCTAGCAACAGGCTTTTGGTGTAAAAGCAGCAGTGCTGACACTGTTTTCAAATAAGACTGAAACACACAGAGGGAGAGAGAGAGAGAGAGAGAGAGAGAGAGAGAGAGAGAGAGAGGGAGAGAGACAGACAGATGGTCAAAGTGAAAGAAAAAAGCAGACAAAAAAAGAGGAGGAAAAAGGAGAGCAACTATGCTTTAAAGATATGTGGTTTATGCCGGTGTAATGTATTAGCACAGAAATTGAATGACGCCCTAAATATGCACAGATATGGAGGTTTATATTTTAGGCACGAAGCTTTCTGAAAACTTTTTTCCATAGGCCAGTTTGATTTAAGGTAATAGATTTTCCATGGCATTAAGGAGCAACATACATGGAGAAATTAGAATGTAATTATCTCACTGCAATCACACATTAAAAACACATTATAAAATGAAATGAAATATTAAACCAAATAAAATGACACATTAAAAAAAAAGAAAGAACACTTTAGCGTTCAATTATAAAATCTCAAAGTGAAAATATATATTTTTATCATTTTTATTAAAACTTAATGAATAACATTTTGGTAGTGTAGTAAATAAAGGTTTAAAACTCAAATAGTAATAGTAATACCCTAAATATATTTTTTAAATGTATATAAAACTGCTATAGTCTTTACAAGGAAACATAAATCTAGTCTTTAACTGGGTCTTTTTGTTGAACTGATTGTTGTGTTTGCCATTTTTTAATTAATTGTGAAAACTACACCAATTTCTCCATACCCATTTGCCAATCTAATTTATCTTTAACCCATTTTATGCCTTCACAGTAGGGCTGCACAATATATCGTTTCAGCATCGGTATCGCAATTTGATCATTTGCAATAGACACATCGCCAGCATACGCAATGTTGAGTCTGAATTATAACTTATCATTTTGCAAGTGTTTTTTGAGGCCTGTGACTGTGTGAGGGTTTTAAAAACGTTCATGCATAACACATTGTACCGTTTGCAAGTTTTTGTAACTTTATTATTATTTGTAATAGGGCAGTGCAATATGGATAAAATAATCATATTGCGATTTTTTTTTAATGAATAATGTGATTCCATATGCGATTTTGGCAACTATGTCTGCTTTTTCAAACAAGCTACATACATACATCCTAAATGTATTCAGCGCACAAAAAGTGCATAACAAAACATTTCATGATGAAATAACATTGTATTAAGTTTAATAAATAAAACTGTAGTAAAATTGTCTTTAAAACAGACAACATAAAATAAATTAAGATTAACTAACTTCAACTCTATACTTAAAAACATACTGTACACAGTAGCACTAACTGCTGGATAAACAAAACTTTAATAAATTGTCTTAAAAACAGACAACATGAAAAATAAAGATGAACTAACCTCAATTCCAGTGATAACAATAAATAAAAACTAACGTAAATCAAAACCACCTATTCGGTTCTCCCGCTCAACTTCGTCATGCGCAGAGTGAGCTCTAATAGGTTAACATCTTTCTCCCGCTCAGCTTAGCTGTAATTGTCTGGTGTGCTGCGTCAGCTCTGATTGGTTAACATATTAAAAACATGCGCACAAGAATGTGAACAAAAATCAAAATAAATTAATAGATCAAATTGCAGCCTTCTGCGATTTAGAAACTGCATGTGCTTAAATCTCGATTTTTTTTGCGATTGCATTTAATTGCACAGCCCTACTGTATACCTGTTACACTCCTCGGAAAACAATAAAACACTGTTTATTTAATTTGTATCTTTTTCTTTATTGAATTTATGTTTAGTTGTAGATAGTTTATTATATTTTCTGCACTCCCTTAATCATCCCAATTAATTCTTCACAATAAATTCTTCATAAATACTTATTCAACTTATCTAGTGAAATTCTATTAATACTGCAATATATCACAGGATAAAAAAATATATAATTATGGTGGCTTGAAAAGCCAACATACTGTTATCTCACTTAAACTTATTATTATTCTTCTTCTTCTTCTTCTTCTTCTTCTTCTTATTCTTCTGAGACTGTTTTTCTAAGTGTATCTCCTCCTAGGCCTTTCAAGCTACATACTTCAAACTTTCGTCAAACCTTCAAACTGGTCTGACTCGGGTTGCTATATCTTTTCTAACTGATCCGACCTTGGGTTATCCCAAAAACGACCCAGAACTGTCCCAAAAGTCCCATTGACTTAACATTGGGTCAAAATTTGTGAGCTCATAACTCTGCATCAGACTGTCCGACAGACTAGAGTCTGACCTCATTCAACTCAGTCTAGCCAGCAGCCAATCACTAATGACCTTTAAACTTACTAGCCACTCCCTAGCAACCGATTTCAGCACCTAGCAACTGTCCCATAGACTTCCATTGTAATAGACTGCCATTGACTTAACATTGAGTTAACCTTTGTGAGCTCATAACTCTGCATCAGACTGTCCTACAGACTAGAGTCTGACCTCATTCAACTCAGTCTAACCAGCAGCCAATCACTGATGACCTCTAAACTTACTAGCCACTCCCTAGCAACCAATTTCAGCACCCTAGCAACTGTCCCATAGACTGTGACTAGCTGTTCTAGCACATGCTAATAGTTTTAACACCCTACCGACATGCTAATCTTGCTAGTAACATGCTAGCATACTAGTACATACTAGTGACATGCTAGTCATGCTAGCACTTGCTAATTCATGCTAAAAACATGCTAGTAACATGCTAATTCATGCTAGAATCATGCTAGTAACATG
>CAIGQQ010037820.1:1268752-1285520 GCA_903798035.1 Danio albolineatus | reverse complement strand
AGAATCATGCTAGTAACATGCTAATTCATGCTAGAATCATGCTAGTATTATGCTAATTCATGCTAGAATCATGCTAGTAACATGCTAATTCATGCTAGAATCATGCTAAGATCATGCTAATTCATGCTAGAATCTTGCTAGTAACATGCTAATTCATGCTAAGATCATGCTAATTCATGCTAGAATCATGCTAGTAACGTGCTAATTCATGCTAGAATCATGCTAGTAACATGCTAATTCATGCTAGAATCATGCTAAGATCATGCTAATTCATGCTAGAATCATGCTAAGATCATGCTAATTCATGCTAGAATCATGCTAGTAACATGCTAATTCATGCTAGAATCATGCTAATTCATGCTAGAATCGTGCTAGTATTATGCTAATTCATGCTAGAATCATGCTAGTAACATGCTAATTCATGCTAGAATCATGCTAGTAACATGCTAATTCATGCTAGAATCACGCTAAGATCATGCTAATTCATGCTAGAATTATGCTAGTAACATGCTAATTTTTCAACTAAATAAACTATTTAAAACTGGCTTTTCAAGCCACCATAAAGTTTGTCCTCAAACTTTACTATCTAGTTGCAAAATTAGATTTTTCCAAAACTGTGCAGCTGTGCTTTACATAATAATTCACATTATTCTGTGAAAAAACAAAACAAAAATGTAAGCAACTCATAAACAACTAAAAATATCACAAACTAAAAGCCATTTTTAATGTGACAAACCATTAAAAGATCATGTTATAAATAGATAAAACTCATTTTCGTTTCAGTCTTTCAAACACATTTAATAATTCAAGTGTATTTTTGATTATTTCTTCAACCTTGCACTAGCAACATGACTCTGAATAGTGTTTCTACAATGTGTGCAGTGCAGGATTTGTATTCAGTACATATATAGGTTTTCTGTAATAAAGCTATTTAAATATAAAAAACTGAGGAGTGTGATGAATAATCATAAACATAAATGAATAATAATAACATTTAAAACCTGCATGCCTTTCATTCTCATGTCATGAAGCTCAAACAGCCGAATGACAATCCCGACCTTTAAATAAATTAGACGCAGGCATCCAGAGCTCAAACACTCACCCATACGACCCACAATTCCCTCCTCCCTGTCAGTCGTGACCATGTTTTCGTCCCCCCGCAGCTGGCCGAGTGAACAAACAGCTTTTTCAAACCGCTGGACACATACGAGGATCAACAACGTCCTTGTAGACTTAAGAGCTCCTAGGCCAGCTTAAATGTTTGAGTGTCTGGAAACCTTATGGTGCAATAAACCTTCGCCGATAAGCCATGCAGAAAATCCCTGGGCCTACTTAAAACCAATGAGATGTGCTAATATATAAAGAGACGAAGGTGTGTGCCAGACATCCCCCCCGTTTTGACCCACGGGTCTCCTATAGTGGCCGTTCACTAAAGGGAAGGTGCGATTCTGCCACTTCAACACATCCAGGAAAAGCTGCACTTATCTCTCACATGTTTCCATGAATGTCCCTAAAATATATAGACACTGCATGGATACGGCGAGCGAGAGCATGTACACACACACACACACACACACACACACAGATAAGAAGCTGAAGAAATGAGGAACAGCCAGAGTACAATTTGACGAGAGTTATACTCGTATGGCTTGTCCTCAAATATCCCGCAGTGCTAAATGAATCAAATATATCAATGCTGACCATGTCAATCACATGTAGAGTATTAAAGGGAAAAAAACACACTGCACTTGAATCAAGACCGGTAAAAAGAGATTATGTGGCTAGGCATGCCAATTTTCTCGTTACGATAATTGCTGGGGATTTTATCATGCTATTTGATATTATCTTGATAGTGACATAGGATGCAAAAATAATGCAGATATGAAGAAGTATACACTGATTTATTGTTTATTATTGTTCACTCTAAACGATTGTTTCAGACATTAGATTACTTTTTAAAGCATTATAAAGTATAATAGGCCTATAGGCAATATATCAATATATATACAATATATCGTTTCAGCATTGATATCACAATGTGCGAGTCCGCAATAGTCACATCTCAGGGATCTGCAATGTAGTTGGGACTATAGTTGACCAGACATTAACAACATAGTGGAGTAGTTTCATGTTTTAACCTTCCAGTGAAAGTGTATTATTTGCATGTGTTTTAAGGACTGACTGTAAGAACTTGAGCCATTTGGGCACAATAAATTAAACATTTGTAGCTTAAAGATTTATTGAACATTATATAGTTATTTGCTCAATTAAAACGATAGTGTTGCTATTGTTATTATTATTATTATTATTATTATTATTATTATTATTACTACTACTACTACTACTATACAGTGATTATTTAGTTTTTGCTTATGAATACTGTTTGACTCCCAAGAAAATAATAAATTGTTTATTTGCATCTTTTGTCTGTTGTATTTAACTATGCTTGTCATTTTTTTAAACTAGACATTTCATGCAGATACAGTGCTCAGCATATCAGTACATCCTTCACTAATCTTTTTAATCTTTTAAAGTCCAAATATTAGTCCACCCAATTGTATATGCTTTATATAGAAATATTAAATATAAACTTTAAAAAGATGGAAAAAAAGTGAAGCCAAAAATATATATATTTAGTCAAAACTTTGTAGGTTTGTATTTAAGGTTTTGAATTTAATTGTATTATCTTTCAATTTCTAAATATGTTTGGTGACTAAAATATTATTATAATAAATATATCCTTTAAATAAATCTGCTTTGCTTAAACGCACCAAAATACATTGTCTATATCACTGAGAAATAGCTAAAAAATATTCATTTTAAAAATGCGGGGTGTACTCAATTTTGCTGAGCAATGTATGCTTCCCTACTGAATCATCTAAATCAATCAAAAATTTTGAAGTCTTTACAAGCTATTCAAGTCATCAGGTGAAATTACAATATATTATCGCACTGAATGACAAATTTGCAATGTTAGTTTTTTCCCAATATCGTGCAGCCCTAGGTCTTTTTTATTACAGTCAGGAAATGTTAATTTTATTTCCTAAGATCAACTTTGAGAAATTATGCTTGAGTTATGATAAGGTTAGTAAAAACAAAAAAGCAACTAAACTTTATTAGTCATTATCCCCATAAAAATGTAATCAATAAAAGTGCTTTCTATCGTCAGTTTGGTTTAGTTAATTACTGTTAACTAGTGTTGGGCAAAGATCAATCACAATTAATTACATAAAAAAATAAATGTTAGTTTTGACATAATATATGCGTGTACACGCATATATTTGAGAAAATGTTTATATAGATACAAATTATATGTGAAATGAAACTGTTTTGTATAGTTATGTTTTTATGTATGTGTGTGTATCACATGTACATAATGATTGTATTTAACAGACACCCATTTATTATGTCAAAACAAACTTTGTTGTGATTAATCATAAATTAAGATGTGATTAATCGCAAATTAATCTTTGCCCAGCAGTACTATTAACAAATGTAGCCTTACCAAAAAAGTTGGAACAAACAACATACTTATGAATAATCAGAACATTTTCAATCAATATCCCAGGCATGTTGTAGACTAGATTATCGTGTGAAAATATCAGTTTTTTTTGTTTGTTTGTTTTTTAATAAACAGCCTATTAATTCTTCAAGCATTTGGTGCTATGAAGAAAATCAATGTGAATACAACAATCTGAATAATCCTAAAATCCATTCTAAAAGTACAAAGAAAGCTATTTGTCAGTATTAAGAAATCCCTACAACTTCCTTTTTTCAGTACATTTTATTATTTAATCTCAACACATGTAGATTTGCCACAAATAAAAAGCTGCAGCTGCAAATTGAATATAAAAAAGAAATAAAAATGATAGACAATTAACAATAGGTATAGATCAATGCACTGCACCGTTAGTAACAGTAACCAAACTAACAGCAGCACTTCGGCGCTTTCAGCAACCGCTGCTCAGCTCAGCTCAGCTCGGCTCAGGCAGCATGAAAAACTAAAGAGCTGCAAGCTAATTGCTGGCGATCATGACGCAAACGGTCTCCACAGTAACGCAGTTTTGGAGTAGCCGCTCCAGCATTTCCTCATCTGTTTGCACTCACACCAGCAGGCTGACAATGCACTCGCTGCATCCTGTTTCAGTGTGCAGACAGCAGCCTCTGTTAACCCCTTCCTCCTGCACCTCAATCACTCACGCTACAGGTGCTGTTAGGACTTTACCCCAAAAAAAAGGGATTTTAGGGAAGAAATGGTACGGAGCAGCTGGTTTTGTGTTATGGTTCTTTGTGCGGAGCTGCAAATGCAACGGACGACTTACGAAGTGAGAGAGATGCAAAGAATGCGAGTGAAAGCGTCAGCCGTTGAAATATTCCAGCTTGGCGCGGTTCCTGGCACAACAGAGCACATTTATCTGCCGCTGCCCTCAATAAAGAGCACATTTCACATTAAAACCGGCCCAACACATTATTAGATGATCAAACACCATTACCATCGGGAACACGACTATAAATCTAGCAGAGACTAAACAGATTGAGAATTTTTTGTAATTGGATAAAAATGTTTGTTTATTATTATTATTATTATTATTATTATTATTATTATTATTAATTTATTTATTACAACTAAAAAAGGATCAAATTAAACATACCAGGGAAAGATATATAATTATAATATAATCTTTTTTTATTGTTATTATTGAAGAAGGGAAAATTACAGTAAAGAAAGTACAGGATTATTGTAGTTAAAACCATTTAAAACCAATAATAATAACAGTTTCTATTGTAGAATAGGGGCAAAATAAATGTTAACTCAAATATATGTACATACATACATATTATTATTTAAAACAAAAAGAAAAACAATCAATATAAATCAGTAAATTAATAAACAAGTAAATAAACAATTATAAATAAATAAACCCTAATAAAACACCATCATTATTGCAGCATTTGCTTTTCATCTAAAAAGTGAAGCATTAAATAAATCTATTAATAATGATTATCAAAATTAAAATTACTTTTTTATTTTATATTATGACTTGTGTTATTTTTATAAGTGTGAACTCCAGTAAAGAGTACATTACGCTGTAGTTAACAAAAACCTATTTTTTGGTACTTAAAAAAAAAAATGTCAACAAAAATGTTCAAATAAATACACCTAATTCAAACTATTAATATTAAAAACCGACAAGAGCTTCTCAATGACACTAAAATGACAGTGGTGCGGTATGAAGACTGCTTCTCACTGTCAGCAAGCCCTGGCTGCTCTTTTGAAATTTGCGACTTTGGGTCGTCAGAGGGAGGATTTGCGTAACTCACAGTTAACAGATACAACACACAACCACCAACTCACACATGCTGCAGAAAGATGCCAGTTTCTCAGAAAAACACCCGTCCGAAGTGAATCGCAAATATATATGAAGATTCTCCCTGTCTTTCCAACGCACACACATTCTCCAACCACATCATTCAAAGACTAAAAACACAAAGAATACAATAAGAGAGACAGATCAAATCTTTTTGCTTGTCTGAACGTCGTCGCCTTCATTTATGAATGTGTGAACTCCTTTTTTGATTGTTTTTCAAGCTGTAATGTTCATCTAAAAAGCTAATATATTAATACTGATTGTTTTGTCGTGTCTGTACGGACTGTTCTCTGCTCTGACCGTGCTGTTGAGGCGGCAGTCTGTAAATTGTACATGGCAATAAGTAAAACTTGGCCTTTTTTTCTGTAGACATGCTCTCATACGTCACCGCTTAGTGACGTCAATGTTATATCATTCCACATGGCATTAGTGCAGGAGAACGTGACAGCTGAGAGGAGCTCCACCGGCTCACACACACACACAGACACACACACACATGCACCTTTTCTCTCTCTCCCTCTCTCTGTGTCTGTTCTTTGCATTTAAGGCTTGCTTAGAGGCATTACTTGTTACTATAAGACTGCCAATATAAACTTACCTGGAAAATAGATTTGAATTACTAATGGGATTGTAGTTTAATTGTAAAATTAATTAAATTGGTTATTGCACATGGATGTTTGAGGTGTGTGAAATAAAATTAAAAGGTAAAAGGTAAGTAAAAAGAAAATAAATATTAATAATATCATAATTATGTAATGGATGTAAATTGCACAATAAAGGCAAATAAAAGAAAAACTACAGAAATAGAATAAAATATAAATAAATATATTATTCAACAAAATATTAAATAAATAGTAAATATTAATATTAAAGGGGCTGTAGTTTAATATATTTAAATATTCTGTCAATTGAAAATCTGATGTTTGAAGTGTACTTACGAAAAAGGTCAATAAAACCTAAATAAAAGATAAATAAAAAAGAAAAATTCACCTGGGCTCACCAAACTTTACCGTAATACAAACTGTTTTGTGAGAATAAAATAAAATAAGACATTAAATATGATGATTGAAGGGATTGTGTTTTAACTTAAATAATGTTTAAATAATTTGAAAATTGCAACTTACAAATTAAGGTATTTGCAAGTACTTACAATATGTGGGAAATATTACAAATATATATATATATTTTTTACATTTAAAAAAAAAGTCTACAGAATTAAAAAAAACAGAACATAAGTAGATCAAGAAACATCCAGTCCTATTACTTGACCTTTAATTTTATAATTAAATCATTTGTTTATTGAACAAGATGTTTGTAGTTTTACAGTATAATTGGGATGCAATGATTGTAGATTTTGGTTGTACAATAATAGTCTAAACAATTATCATAGTTTCACGGAACTTCAAAACACAACTAGTTCAAAAACTCAAATGAAAACTCTTTATATTTTAAAGTGTTATTTATTATTACAAAATAATAATAAAAAAGATTAAAAAAAATAACAAACATAAATGAGAAAACAATGAATAAATTAATAAAAAATTATATTTTAAATAAATATAAAAGTAAAATAAGAATAAATAAAAAACAGTATTTGTCTAATATAAAGCTATTGTATTTAATCATGTAAATGTAAGTATTCCTCTTTTAAAGAAAACAAAATGTAGTCAAAGGCTGTTGAATCTCTGTCTAAAAGGCACTTTATTACAAAAAACTTTTTTTTTCCTTATTCCTTTAGAAAATGTATATATTTTTTCATACCAATATGAAGCTGACTGGTCAGTTCTTGACACATGACTTGTTGAGCGCTTGCAGCATTATGAAAAGTTTATACACGTTTTCAACTAGGTGCGCCTGGAACGTTTCAACTAGTTTTCAACATTATTAGAAATAATGATAAAATGCGCATTGTATGTGCAAAAGACGCAATATGTAAACAGCCCTAAGTTAAAAGCCTCAGCCATAGTCAATCAAGTGTGCGTGCATGTTAACCTTGGTGTACAACCTCAGAACTTTAAACTAGCACACTGTTGGTATAACTTCGCTTAGTTGCAGCCGTTTTGTTCCGTGCAAAAACGCAGTGTTGAGAAGTCTTTACGATTAATTAATTGTGATGGATTAAAGCGTGGTTAATAGTGAAATCAGTTAATCATTGCATCCTTACAGCATGGTAGTGTGCTGAACTGACAAAAATTAATAATAAAGAAACATTTATGGAAACAAAACACAATTGTTTTATGGAAAAAAAAATCAAATGAAACACAATGGACTACAATAAACATCCACTCTGAATACTAAAAAGGATCATACTTTAAATCACGAAATGTTTGAAGTGTACTCATAATTCAAGCAAAAAGATCTACAAAAATTATTATACCAAAAAATACTTCTTACATATCAACAGCTCAGTATAGAAACAATACTGCTGACTGTACCTGATAACTCCACGCTTTGTGCGACAGCGATTGTCTACTATTTTTAGTCCTCTGTATTATTACAGTAAATCGCAGTAACAGCTGATGTTTCAAAAGTCTCAATGAGACGTAAAGGCTGTGGCCCAACATCATTGTTGCACACACTATGGCAGAAGGCCACGCAATGCCACACAGGGTTTATTCCTTAAATACACACACTTCATGCTGATGAGTGACTGCAAATGCTCCTATTTAATCCAATGCAGAGCCTGAATCAGAGCCCCAGCTCGCTTTCTATTCACGGATAATCACACCAAAAGAGAACATTTCAAAAAAGTAAACTTAACAACTAATGGTGGAAGTGTCAACTTTGTTAAACAAAGGCACAATAACATTTAGATAAGATTTGTGCAAATCAAGACCTTTATTCATTCATTAATTTTCCTTCGGCTTAGTCTCTTTATTCATCAGGGGTCGCCACAGTGGAATGAACCACCAACTTATCACATATGTTTTGTGCAGCAGATGCCCTTCCAGCTGCAACCCATCACTAAGAAACACCATACACTCTAATTTACACACACACTATGGACAGTTTAGCTCACCCAATTCACCTTCAGAGCTAACTGGAGCACCCAGAGGAAACCCACGCCAACACGGAGAGAACATGCAAACTCCACAAAGAAACGCCAACTGACCCAGCCGAGGCTCAAACCAGCAACCTTCTTGCTGTGAGGTGACAAAGCTACCCACTGCGCTACCGTGCTGCCTCAAGACCTTTATATGTAATGAAAAGATGCACTTATGCGATTGTTCTCCTTCTTTTTTTTGAAGCTTACATAAACTGATGTAGGGCTGATGATGTTTAACTGTGAATCTCTGCACGCACTTTCACCTCACTAACACCTCATCAAATCCCTCTCATCAAGTCAAATGAATTATGAATTGTCAGTCTCGCTGTTCTTTTATAAATGTATAATATGGAGCACTTTCCAAATGTGCCGCATGCATTGCAGGGGATTCCCGGTGTGGGACGTCTTCGTCTCCTACATTCAGACGTCCCATCCACAAAACTCATCTATTCATTTTCAAACTGAGGGAAATGATTGTGAGCACTCATGGCCTCTCTGTGGCATTTACATTCACACACACACACAGGCTGCTCACATGTTGTTGTGAATTGTTTGCGGTTTATATTACACTTTAAATATCATATATACAGCTATACTAAAAGACAAGAGATCACTATAAAGTTTTTTTTTTCCCCAGTAAACCAATCATGAGATTTAAATCTTTTTTGATAGGTCTTTTTTGCATAAAATGTCAATTGGTCAAAACAACAAAAATTGTTCCTTGTTTTCAGGCAGGTTTATTTTAATTTTAACATTACACCACAAACTTCAATAAAATTAAGAAACTATTATTTGGCTTAATGTGCCTGAATTTATTTTATATCAACCAACTGTCACTCCCTTGAGGAAACTAAACTCTAAATTAATATTATTTTTATTGGAAATATCAATGTTAGGGAGATAGATATAGACTTATATTTTATTTTTATACATACTGTCATTGTAAAGAAATGCCAAAAAACAGCCCAGCAAAACTGAATATAATACAATATAATATAATGTAATGTAATGTAATATAATATAATATAATATAATATAATATAATATAATAATTTACGCATCACAACTACCTTTGTTACCTTCTTTCATATAATTATTGGGAAAAAAAAAAAAAAAAAAAAAAACTCAAACAGCAATGATCAGATGATTAATCAATAATCGTGACAGCGCTTTTCACCAGAGTGCACCATAATGGAAACACTGTCACATTTGGCAGTGAGCTGGTAAACAAACTGGATTTCATCAAATAAACATTGGTCAGCTTGTGGAGTTTCAAAGATACAGGTTTTTATGACAGCAATTTAACCTTCTGTGGCTTCAGCATTACTTATGTCTGAGGCTAAACCTTCTGGCCTCACATTTATTGTCGAGCTGTTGAAAAAAATTTGCAGAAACCTTACCTAAACTTCCCAGAAGCTGGCAAAACCGAAAATAGCTGAGCCAATTAGTGATTGTTCTCATTCTCCTTTCTGAGGTCACCATCATCATGAAGGCCCCAATATCTCCATGAACACATATAGCAAAACCATGCAGAGACAAAAAAAAAAAAAAAAACTGCCAACACTTTTCACTCTCTCCTTCATGTTGTCACAACACAACAAGTCGATTAAGTTAACGTAATCAATTTCACAAATTGAAAGTGGATTGAACATAAAACAATTAATTTGTCCCCCAAAAAGACCTTAAGAGTTGTGTTATTTCAGCTCATTTTACATAAATAGTTTGAACAAGCAGCAAAAGTCATTTTTTAATGAACTTCACAACTTCCATTACACAAACCACTAACAGCAAATGACCAAGCGGCATTTCAGTCTCATCTTCAATCTCAATCACTGCGAATGACACAAACAGGCAAAATATCAATTCTACAAATATTTGAAAAATATCACTATACTTTACTGTATACAAAAAACGCAGGGTTCCACAGAATTGATTCGTGTTTGGACAACATGAAGAAATTAAGGTTACTTATTAGATTTTACAAACTTAACTGGATTGAACATAAAACAATTAAGTTGTCACAGAAAAGTATTGTGTTGTTTCCGCTTACTTTAATAGCTTGAACAAACTGCAAACGTAATTTTTGGCTGTATATAAATGCATGTTTGTGAGTAACAATACGTGTTCATATTGAACCACTTTGTATGCAAAATTCACTTTGGAATTTGGAACATAAATATTGTGTAAATAATGGGCCTAAAGTGTGTGAAGTAGTGTTCTCAGTGCCGCTGCCCTCAAGAAGACAGCCCAAATTACGTACTGTAACTGCAAACGTGCGGTCTGCCCCTCCCACCCTCAAAGAAAAACAAACAGTCAGGCATACACTGGATGAGCTCACTGCAATAGGGCTAGTAAAATTAATGTTATTAGCAGAACATAAGAACATGCTTAGGGCATGTGTCAATCGAAACGTTTTCGTGCAGCTGAAAATGCCAGCACTCATACAAAAACTGTCAGCAGTGAGCACCTGAGATCACTTCTAAAGTACTGCTTTTAAGTTATTCTCCAACTGTCAGCACATTTAAAAAAATAATGCTTAGTATTTCACGTATAATTGACGGTCACACAAATTGAAGCGCTCATTGAAAACAATTGAAAAAATATGCTTAAGTTACAGCCAGAAATTATTCACTGTTAAGATTGGGCCCTTCAAGAGCAGCTATTTAAAAAAAAAGGTTATTTTCTTTGCATTTCTTTAGAACTTTCAATTGTATGTTTCCAAAGGTGTTTTATATGCCACTAAGAAGATAACCCAAAAGATAAAATAAATAAAAATTATCAAATCATGGAAATTTCTATCTTTTGGCCATTTCTAAAATGTTTACATTGAAGTTTTATCAAACTAAATCGCGAATTTTGTGAATTGTTACATATAGTGTTATGACAACGCATTTGTAAAGACAGATGAACTCATTTATCTGTGTTCTATATCTTTTTCCTTCCATCTATTCACATACAATTTTACAAAGAAGCTCAAATAGCAACTACACTGCACGTCATCTAAATAATTAGATGGTAAAATATCTAGTCAGAGTAGTAGCCTTGCAGTTTGGGTGGGTATTGTCAAAATTACAATACAATGTGCAATGTTAATAGTACTACTACTACTACTACTACTACTACTGCTACTACTACTACTACTACTAATAATAATAATAATAATAATAATAATAATAATAATAATAATAATAGTAGTAGTAGTAGTAATAGTAACAATAATAATGTTTGCACATAGATTCAAGTGAATGCACATAAAAGCAGTGTTGTTCAGTAGGGTAAGACAGCATGTTGTGAACCATCAAGAATTCAGGAAAGAACACTTTCTTCTATGAAAGGAATAACATGCAGCCATAATAATAAGCTTGTACAATTTCCCACTTAATATAAAGTCACTAACAAACCAAAAAATAAACACATTGGCATGAAATATTGATTCAATATTTTGTCATCCAAATTGAAGTTTATTTTTTTTACCAACAATTTAGAAAACTGACAGTTTAATAATATCCATAACCACATACTTTTGCAACATTACATTAATTTCCTTTTAGTCTTATAACTATTGTCAATTAATACAATGGTCAAAGACAGCTTCAAATAAAATGATCAAATAAAACTTGTTTCACATGCATGGAAAACATTTAATGGATGAAGGCAACTGATGTTTGTGGCATAAAAGACACATTTATCCAAAACAATATGCTTATTCTTAAAGAAAAAGTCATCTAATTAAATTTTAATATCAGTGTTTAGGTGATCAAAATGTATTGCTGACAGGGATCGTGGCAAAGAATAAAGGTTTAAGATGACAATTCATTTGTAATGTGGGGCTGCACTGTGATCCTTAAATACAGAGGAAAAAAAAAAACATAAAGCTGTATTATACCTTCATTGTTTTGATGAGAGAAAATCCTTTTTCGTCTCTGACCCATTTACCAAATCTCCAGTCTATGCATATTAAAAATACATTCAGGAACTGCTTTGAGACACAACATGGCAAAACTAGCTTGAGTTGACATGAAAAACAAGAATCCACAGAGAGATGAAACATGAAAGCCTTTTCCATATGTTAGCATGGGCAACAGTGAAATATCCAGTCAAGCTGCTCTGTCCCACAGCTGACCAATAAGCAGCCAACATGCTCCCATCAACCAACTTACTTAACAATTACCAATCCATTTACTCCAATAGCTATAGCCTTAACTTGACTAATAAAGAGAATGTAGTGTAAGCAAAGGCTGACTGACCACATCAGTGACCTCTTGATGGTTTTAGCCTGATGTTGAAAGACTCGAGCGTCATGATTATTATGCTGACTGCTGAAGTTTGAACTAACGCATATAACTGAACACCGTTCTTTACATGGGACTAATATGCAAAGAAATTATAAAACACAACTGAAAAGTCGCGTTGTTTTGCTTGTATGTTCTATTTAATTTCTCATCTCTTCTTTTATCAAGCCTTATTTGTTCACTACGAGTGCAACTACAATGTCTGGCAACATGCAAAAGACTAATGGGCCAAACTAAACAACACTTCCTTAACCTATCTATCAATGCATCCATTGTTTTACCCTTAATAATAAACAAATTAGAAATGATCACAATCAATATAACAGTCATCTTTTTAGGGGTTAAAATTATTTTTAAAAAGCATTTGTTTGCAACTACTGCACCTTTTTAAAGACTATTATTGCATAACTATTTTCACATGATTCTAAACTAAAATTCAACAAATTAAGTACTTTAAAAATTAAATATGTATTTTATGTCTTTTAAAAAATGTAATGGTGCAAAAATGGCATTTTAAATTCATTAAGCATATGTATAAAGTAGATCAAGCAGATAATCAACAGGTATCTTGGCCCCACAATACAATGTCCACTCCACGTGCTTTGATAAAAGTGACTGGGCTTTGTTATGATTACAAACTGATTTAAAGATCCAAGCCACATAAACATTTCAAACGGCATGACTACCGCGAATAGTGGTCCATCTTAAAAGCGCCATAATCCTGCCATCGGTTCTAAACAGAGCTCAGGCTATGACGAACATTGGGCTGAAAATGCAATGAGTCACAGGTGGCTTGAAGAGAGGACTAGAGCCACTTCTCTCTGTGTGTGCAAGAGAAAAAGTCATGAGGCCATACGTGAGACACAGCACTATCTGGAAGTGTACTGAAAAAATAAATACATTTAAATGTTAATACACACAAGCAGGAGAAAAAGGCTGCACTTTCATGAGAGAATAAACTAATTTACACACATTAAAAAGGGAGATTTTTTTTATATATATATTTTGTACTCACGCTAAAGTACTTCCAAACCATTTTGAGTTATTTTTTTCTGTACACTAAAGAAGATATTTTGAACAATTTGTTTGAACAATCCCATTAAAGAGCATCACAACTAGAGCTGCGCAAAATTGGAAACATGATAACAACGCTATTTGTTTATTCTACGATATATATTGCAATAGGAATTTGGAAAGTCAATTAAGATTGATTGGGATGAGTGCATATGCATAAAATATAAGAGACAAACTACAAGCATAGATGAAATAATACAAATAAAATAAAGAGCGATATTTTTCTGAAGAGTCAAACTGTATTCATGCATACAGTAATTGAATAATCAAATGTAAAATAATACAGCTAGTCTTCGTTTTATAAACAATTCAATAGAATTATTGTTAAGGCGGTTCATTCCGCTGTGGCGACCCCGGATTAATAAAGTGACTAAGCCTAAGGGACTAAGAATAATTGTTATTAAAAATGTACAATTTCTTAGGCATAAATTCTTTTAAAATCCTTAATCAATCAATAACTCAGACTCAACATTGCATATATTCGCGGTGTGACTATTGTGAATGATTACGTTGCGATATGAATGCTAACAATATATTGTGCAGCCCTAATCACAACTGATAATAACCTTACACTCTCACACATTTATGGTCTGCACAAAGGAGGATTCCAATTTTTTATATGTAAATAAGAAGCAGGTAACTTTAAAGAAAGAAGTATTGCATTATAGGCAGATCAACATAATCACTAAATGTATTTACAAAGGTTTATGTATGTTACTACAAAAAACTACAACAGAACAGTTAAACTGAATATATATATTTATAATAATTACAATTCATAACAATATAAAATTGTAATTAATAAAATAAACTATAATTGCTAATAGAAATACTAATAAAATGCTTTTAACCCCAAGTTGTGTTTTGTTGAGAAAAAAAAGCTTTTTACAAGGTCTGTCTGAACAGGATCGTGTGTATGCGAGCACAAGAGGGAAAGAGCTGAACTATCAAAAACAGTCAGAGAGAATCAGACTGAGAGATCAGTGTCTCTCGTGTCACATAATTGTGACTCAGTCTGAGAAAAAGATGAGAAACTTTGCACGCAAACACCTATTGAAAAGTCAATGTATATATCAACATCTTTAATTCACATAAAATCAGAGCACACACACACACTGATCTCTTGTGTTCAATGTGCCGCTTCAAAGTAAACCTTATAGCTCCATTTTGATATAACAGTATTTTTCTTAACAATAATACCAAGCAGGATGTAATTTTTATGATTTTGTTTTTTATTCAGTAACTGACCTACAGTCTCTACCAACCAAAAAGGGGATTTTCACAAAGATACCACAAACAATTTTCACAATGAGACCATAGATTCAATTTTGGTTCCCCAAATCAACTTTTAGTGAAACGTTCTTCAAAACAACCTCTTTTATAGTCTGGGGAAAAATAATAATCTAAACAAACCTTTTCCACTATGAAGAACTTTCAATGCAACTACAGAACCGATATGTTTAAAAAAGGATAAAACCCAAACCCCATTTATTACTCAATCTTTACTCAGTTTGAGTAAACACAAATCAGTTTGAGTTTCCTTTTCCTGTTCAACACAAAGCAAGTTACTTTGAAAAATGGGCAACCACATTAGGGGGAGTAAATTTTCATTTTTGGTTGAACTATCCCTTTAAGAGTGCATTAATGTCACTAAGGCTGTTCTATGCATTGTGAAAGTTTTTGTCAACGCGTTTTAAAAAAAATAAAATCATACACAAAAGACAGTTTTTTATTTACTTATGTAATGATAACATACTAAACGTGAATGTGAAGCTACAACAAGCATGGCTTAAATACTGCCAGTTAAAACTACGGGAAAAAAAACTGAATTGGAATATGCAAAGCTGGCAAAAGCCATTCACTTTCTTACTTCACTTCCAGGTGTCCGTACAAATCCCATGTGAGGGAGAACTGGTGCTACTGCTCAGTAAGAACAGGTGCTTGCAGGTCAAAATAAAGTCTGAAGCTGGTCATACTGAAACCTCAATTCATGAGCGTTACTGGAACAGTGCACTCATTCAAAGCACACTCAAAATCACTTGAAGCACAAAGTGAATGGCCTTACGAGCAAGCAAAGGACTAAACTCTTCGTAATTAGTGTGAAAACATGCCAAACTCATAGCGAATTATGTTTTTATAACCCAATGAAATACTGCTTGTATGCATGTGAGTGAAGAAACAAGTCAGGATGACTACATAAAAACCCAGAACTTTATTTACTTAACCGCACAAGTTTGATGACCTTGAATTTAGTGTTTAAACATGACCCCTTTACCCTTGGCCAGGACTGACTTTTTGGCCAATGTGGGCTTGATGTTTTAAAAATCAACCAGCTGCGAGCGAGCACCATCTCCTACTCAATGGACTAACAAAGTTTCCATATTTATAGAACGTACAGATAACAAATTGCATGTGTCTAAAAAAGTTAAATAAACAGTCTGCTGGTTTTCCATTATGTCACACAAGTGTAATGTAAACCGAATACCTTTGTTAAAACTTTTCACACTAGGAGGCTAAAGAGAAGTCAACCGATTTGAAAGTTTATTTACTCTATTTATGGTACAGACACCAGCGATGTCCTACTTTTGGAGTGTTTGAATCAATGATTAATAGAGTATGTTTTGTTTTATTTAAGTATGATCACACCATTCAAACAGAGCATTATGTGAATGGAATCTACTGATTTCTAGACAGAACTTTTTTAAAATGTTATTATTTTAATAGGACACGTCCATTTGAATATAAAAATGTTGGGACTACTAGAACAACACAAAACTTCACATAACTAACTAGGCCAAAGGGCTATTTTAATAAATCCTTAAAAAAGGCATTGTGTTCAATCAATCAAACCTAAAGACGTTTAGGAACTAGGCAACAGGTGACTGGGCCAACAAGAAGACCTGGCCAAACGACAACTCTAATGCCAACACATGAAATAAAGTGTGTGTGTGTGTGTGTGTGTGTGTGTGTGTGTGTGTGTGTGTGTG
>CAIGQQ010037820.1:1219107-1258752 GCA_903798035.1 Danio albolineatus | reverse complement strand
ATATATATGTATATATATATATATATATATATATATATATATATTTGAATTTCCACAAGAAAATGCAAATATAACTTGCATATAACTCTCATAGAGAAAGAGAGTTACAGATGTTGCATATGCTTTTGTATTTTCTTTACAACAACAACAACTATAAACAGTAAAACATAGGGAGCTGCAAATCCTTTAGAATATTGCCTTTAAAGAAGAAAAGATAAATATTTAGATATATATATTAAATTTAAAAGGTACAATTCAAGAAAAATCCCTGCATATTAGTTAAATATACTCAATCCATTTACTCCAAATTAGAAAAAAGTATTCAGTCTGAATTTTAAATGAAAAAGATAATTTTTCTGTTGGTCATTCAACTGTTGGTGACCAATTTTAACCTTTTTTTTTGTGATTACTTTTTTACTAGCTACCAGAAGAATAAATTACAGTTTCTTGTATTTATTCATGCATCTAAATTTATATTATCTAAACAAATGTTCAAAAGTAAAAGCAATCTCCACTCCTTTAAGTTTTTTATATATTTTTTTAATATTACTTTTTTGTGTTTAAATACATTTTAGTAATGAAACATTATCTCATATGAAATTATTCATTGTAACAACATAATTAGTTATATTAAGTTAGCTTAGATTATTTAAAAATGCATGCATTACATAAATGAGGTACACTCCATTTTGAATTTGAATATTTATACCCATTTCTCAGTAAATATAGATAATATATTTTGGTCCATTTGAGCAAAATGGATTTATTAAATAGATTTATTTGTTAAAATAATATATTAGTCACCAAACATTTTTAGAAATAGAAAGATAATACATTTAAATTCATGCTAAATATTGCAAAGACAATTAAAAAATACAGATTTGGCTTCAGTACTAATCTAATCTACATGCACAAATATAATATTGTATAGCATCCTATAGACAATATAAATTTAATGGTTTGTGAAGGGTGTACTCGTATATGCTGTGCAAAAGTTTCACACTTTTCTGAGAAGCTACAAACTAAAATAAAAATGCTGTAATTATTCCTGAAAATAAAAAAAAATATTATTAGCATTTAAAGTAGGATACAGTTTGATATTTCAGTCACAATTCTTTTTATTTTGAAAACACAATGTGGTTTAATGTATTTAATATTAAGCCCCCAAAAAGACTTTTCAAATAAAGACCTACTTTTTCCCCCTCCACAGCTGGTAATTGTGCTTAAGAAAGAAGTCATCAAAACCAACAATGTGACCGAACATGAAGACACAGACAAGTACAGGCAGCTGCTGGTTCGCACTCTGCACTCGTGTAGTGTTCGCTTCCCTGAAATGGCAGCCAATGTCATCCCTGTGGTACGTACGGATTTAATACCATATATTCAAAGGGAATCTATTTTAAAACAATCATTACTAACAATAAAATTAAGTTGGACAATTTGAAGTTTACTGTTTTAGTTATAGGCTTTTTAGATCGTACGATTCCTATTTAATTGAGTGCTTGTGTTTTGTGTGTGTCCACAGCTGATGGAGTTCCTGAGTGACACTAATGAAGCGGCTGCGGCTGATGTTCTAGAGTTTGTGCGTGAGGCCATTCAGAGGTTTGACAGCCTGAGACCCCTCATCATTGAGAAGATGCTGGAGGTCTTCCATGCCATAAAGACGGTCAAGTAAGAAATTTTTCTGGGTTAAATCATAAATGATCTGTATATGACAAATAACTTTGGTGTATTATTTTAGATGATTTAAAGAGCCCCTTTTTTGCATTAAAAAATGTCATATTTTGGTTTTGGGGGTCTCCAACAACATGCTGATATGTGTGCAAGGTCAAAAACACTTTCATTGTTTTATAATATGCATTTATTTTTATTTTACCTAATTATCCCAACGACAGCCATATGATTCGTTCAGCGATCCATTCGTTCCCAAACCCCTGCGTAGCGCAAAGCTAATCTGCGCTGATTAGACCGATGACCCAGTCTGTTGTGATTGGTCGACTGCGTTCAGCGCGAGACAGAGACCAAATGTCCACCACGGCTACAGTATGAAGTAGCAGTAGCACGGCTACAGTATGAAGTATGTGAGAGTCCAATGCAGGAATGCAATAAAGCAACACAGTTAAACAACAGCATATTACTCTACTCTTGAACCTAACCCTATGTAATAAACACACACATTCAGTATTAACCCACACAGTGGCAAAAGTTGAACTATTTTGAAAATTGACCGCACCATGTGAGGAACAGCTGATGGTGGCCATAGCGATGACAAACAGCAGGAGATTCAGAAACGCATTTAAATCGGTAAAGGAAGAAACATGCAAGCCATAAACCCATAAAGATTTAACCCATAACCCTAACCATAAAGATTTAACCTGCGGGACACAGTACGAGAACTGATCTATAATCGATATGTGATTACAAGCCGCGTGGGGCGATTACAACCTATAATACGCGATTAAAAACATATTTTGCAAACTACACAAAACGAGGCAACAATTTAATCACACTTACATGTTCTGAACGGAGGAAGAAGAAACTGGTCCATTTAACCTGTATAAGTCACTGACAAAGTCCCATAGTCTCTGCTGCTCCTTCAATAGCAAACGGCTGGCGAAATCAACGTTGCAGCGTAGGTTATTTTATCAATCATCAGAAAAATGACAGGAATAAACATAGCACTAGGTTGGCTCTGGTATTGTTGTGAAATGAACTTTAACCCTTTATTCTCCGCAGCCAAATCTCCATCTGTCAGCGATTGTCATCCTGATCAGTCCCGTGATCCCCCGCGCTTCCGCTAGTGTCTGAAGGCAAAGAGTGTTTACATTTTCGGAACCACATATTTGGTGATGTACCGTGTCGATGCGATCAAACAAAAGATCTGAACCCAACTCGATTCATTTATTCGACTCCGAGTCAACTATTTCGCTAAAGAATCAATAGTTTTAAACACAGTTCACTTTCAGATTTAAACCTCAGCTGGATGTTTGCGTTCACTTAGTGCTGTGTTACACACTGCATCAAAGCTCATTTTCAAAAACCCACAATAGGCGCTCTTTAATACTGTTGTACATTTGTCTTCTTCAGTTTTGAAAATGTGATTGTGATTTTTAAATGAGGGCTTTTGCGTTGCAGGATTTATAGAGGAGCTCTGTGGATTTTGGGTGAATACTGCAGCACTAAAGAGGACATCCAGAGTGTCATGACTGAAGTCCGCAGATCTTTAGGAGAGGTTTGTTGGTGCAAATCTTTTTGTTATGTCATAGGGTTGCAATTACTGCTTTTCTGGGAAAACCACCTGGATTGCTTTGGTCTGCTTAAGTGTAAAATGAATCCTTGAGAACATCAAGTGGAATGAAATTAAGTCAAAGGCTTTCAGGGCTAAAGGTTGTGACTGAAAAATAACAGAAATTATGTCAGGATGGAAATATCTTCTTTTGTTTTTTTTGTTTTTTTTAATAATTGTAATCTGTGTGTGGTCCTGGGTATATCTGGGAATTTAAACACTAGGATTTCCAAGCTTGGAAAATGATTGTAAATTAATGATATCCTGAAAGTTAATGGAAAATTCTGTGGTTGATTTATAAAATTGAGTAAATCTAGAAAATCCTCCTTTTTTGTCTTGATTTGAAGAGTTCAGATGCTAAAACCTCTGCAATCTGTTGCAATTTTCTTGAAAAAGTAGCATTTTTCACAGTCTCATATGTTTATGTTCAGCTATTTCATTTTAAAGACAATACACAAAATCTATTCTTTGCCATAAAAGCGAAAGTACTGATCCTACACACAGGAGGCTGAGTGAAAGATGACATTTAGAGGCTTTTGCGTGAGCTCTTTACATTATCAGTGTGATTGTTGTAAAATTAAGTCAAATTCTGTCTGCATTAATGACTTCAATGGCCATCAAAATGTATTTAAAAAATGGTTGAAAACCTGAATATACCAGTAGCTCTGCTAATGTAATAGGGGCCACAAATTTAATCAAACACTGAAATCTGTATAGATCTTTAACTGACAAAATGATATGTAAATGATTTGTAAAAATGAAAAAGCAAACTAAGAATATGGGTTTTTACTTCACTATGTATATAAAAATCCTCAACATAACATGTTCCTTATTCAGATCCCAATTGTTGAGAATGAATTGAAGAAGGAGGCTGGAGAGGTGAAGCCTGAGGAGGAGGTGACTGCAACTCCAGCTCCTAAACTGGTGACAGAAATGGGCACATACGTAACCCAGAGTGCCCTCAGCACTTCCAGACCATCCAAAAAAGAAGAGGACAGGTGATCATCCCATATGCACCACACACTTTCCATGATTCTGGAAAAACGTTGTGCAATTCTGAGCTTCAATTGAGTGGGCTGGACAAATCACCTCTAGAAAACACACTCTTTTACTTTTAAGCACCAGCCACTTTCTTACAAACACTCCAGTAGAAGCACTCAATAAACTAAAATAAAAACTTCTGCCATCTATATATTGCTATTTTCTGGTGATTCAAAGTGCTTTTTTAAACTTCATTTGTGAATGTGTGCATACACAGTTCTGTTTGTGATGGTCAAAAGACCTATGCACACGTCATGAGTGAGTTTATGAAAATTGTTCAGAGGCAGTGTTATACAACATAGTTTTATGACCCTGCAAATACTGAAGCAATTGCGTAAAATTCGGCTGCAAAAACACAGACAGAATAACTATACTTTCAGAGCAACTCGGTTCATGCCTTCCTATCACACGATAGAAGCCACGTCCACTTCTGCATTAATTTCCACACAATTTCTCACAATAAAAATAAAAATACGAGATTGCACGCCAGCTAAAATCGCACAGTGTATGCTCACCTTAAAGGGATAGTGCAAAAAAGGAAAATTGTCATCATGCATAAGGGTTACTCACCCATCACCCGTTTCAAACTTCCTGTGTCAGTGGTTACAGGTTTTCAGCTTTCTTCGAAGTGTCTTTTCTGTGTTCAACTGAATAACGAATGTTGAGAAATAATAAATGACATCATCTCTCCTTTACTCATTGACCACAGAGAATTCCATATTTCATCTTTACGTATACCTTTATTCTGCAGGCCTCCTCTGAGGGGTTTCCTGATGGATGGAGACTTTTATGTTGCTGCCTCACTGGCCACCACCCTCACCAAAGTGGCTCTGCGCTATGTTGCCCTTGCAGAAGAAAAAAAAAGACAAAATGCAAGTTCATGTTTCTAACTAATCTTCTCATGAACTGGATAAGCATAGTACTAATACTATGTACTAATACTAATACTAATGGATGTTGCCCTACCTTTAGTCATTCGTCGCAGAGGCCATGCTGATCATGGCCACTGTGCTCCATCTGGGCAAGTCATCTCTACCCAAGAAGCCCATCACCGATGATGATGTGGACCGGATCTCACTGTGTCTCAAGGTCCTATCCGAGTGCTCGCCTCTCATGAACGACATCTTTAACAAAGAGTGCCGCAGATCCCTGTCCCATATGCTGGCTGTCCGACTGGAGGAGGAGAAACTGTCTCAGAAGGTAAACCTGTTAATGCTTGTTGCTTACTGACTAAATAACGTGATCATGTTACTGGTACATCTCTGTAAAGATACTTATTTTGTTACGTCATGCCTAGATTGTTGCTCGTTTCATTTGTGGCCATTATAATGAATTCTGCTGTTCTTGTTGTTTTATCAGAAAGAGTCTGAGAAGCGCAATGTGACGGTTCAGGCCGATGATCCAATCTCCTTCATGCAGTTGACTGCTAAGAATGAGACGTCGTCCAAAGAGGACCAGTTCCAGCTCAGTCTGCTGGCCGCCATGGGCAATACTCAGAGGAAAGAAGCCACAGATCCTCTGGCCTCCAAACTTAATAAGGTGTCCAGAAGATTTTGTCAGTTTGAATCTTGTTTTTGTGATGGTGACTACTTGCTGGAGCCTAAATGTAGTTGGAAAGTTTGTTGTATTTTGTTGGTTCACCACCAGAGGGCATATTTGTTCAACTGATGGAAATTTTTATGCTGAAAAGGATAGTTCACCCAAAACATTTTGACTTTCTTCTGTTGAACACAGAAGATATAACCTGGAAACCTGTAACCATTGACTTCCATTATATTTTTTTTTTCTACTATGGATGTCAATGGTTCAGCTTTCTTCAAAATATCTTCTTTTGTGTATTAGAACCATTTGAGAGTGAGTATATATTGAGTAAGTGCTTGGGTGAACTATCCCTTTAAAGCATCACTTCTGGCAATAGTCTATGAATGTCCCACTCGTGTACAGGATCTCAGTAAAATATTTCCATATGAACAAATAGTTTGTGTTAATCAGTTAGATTACCATGACTTTTTATTGACTTCAAGGCTTCCCAGTGTCCACAATGATGTTTGAAGTCCCTCTCTGCGTATAGGCTAATAGGTTACCTATGGTAAATTATCTCTTTGTAGAGGGAAGGAATTAAGAAATGATTATGTTGTGCTTTTTTTCTCTCCTAAATTATTTCAAACCCTGTTGACACCAGGTATTAATATGCGTTTTGGTCAGCTGGATCACAAGTAAATGTGGGACACACACACTGCTGTTTTTATCCATCCCAATTTTAAACAATTTCTTTGATGCTCTACGACCTCTGATGGCTGTACGATATTATTATTGAAAGTGCTTTTAAAGAATCTTGTTGTAATTAACCAATCTAAATAGCGTTGAAAACCATTATCCTAAATCGAACCATCTTTTATATCCCTCCAGGTCACCCAGTTGACTGGTTTTTCAGATCCAGTGTACGCAGAGGCTTATGTCCATGTCAATCAGTATGACATAGTCTTGGACGTCTTGGTTGTTAATCAGACTAGCGACACCCTACAGAACTGCACCTTGGAGCTGGCAACACTTGGTATGAGCTGCTTGTAAGAATATTTTATAATAAACTATTTTATGTTCGAGTCATGTTTTACTAAACTTTTTTTTTTTTATTATCGGCAGGTGACCTTAAATTGGTTGAGAAGCCATCTCCTCTTACATTGGCTCCTCACGACTTTGCCAACATCAAAGCCAACGTAAAAGTGGCTTCCACAGAGAATGGCATCATTTTCGGAAACATAGGTTTGTGGACACTTCACTCAAAACTCAAAATGTACTCCCCTTCCAGATCTGTTTGAGTTTTCATTTATCTGTCAAATACAAAAGAAGGTATTTTGAAGAATGTTGGCCAAAGCAAAATACCTATGACTTTGATTCCATTTTTCAGTCACACTTTATTTTAAGAGACAATTCTTTCTATTAATGAAAATAATTATTATTAGTAATGAATTAATTTTGAATAAACTAACTAAAACTACTGATTTGTTGCTTATTAAAAGATTGTGGTAGTAGTTGGGTTTAGGTTTTGGTAGTATAGGATCAAAGGCCTCACCTAAGTAGTAGGCCTGTCACAAAAATAGATCATGGTAGTAGTTGGGTTTAGGTATTTGTAGTAGTAGGCATGGGCCGGTATGAGATTCTGGCAGTATGATAACCTTGGATAAAAATATCACAGTATTGTGTTTACTGCTCTAAAATATATTCTTTTTAAATGTCTGGGTAAAAACATTTTTTGAAAACAAGTCCCCTTTGAAAACAAAATATTTTATTTTTTGAAAGATTTAGAATGTTTTGGAGCAGTAAACATGTCAGGCTAAATAATTCAAATGAATCATTGACTTTTGCTGTCTTCATTAGTTCAAAAACTTAGATTTCTTTCCAATTTAAAACGGCATCTTTGGATATTTTTTCTGCTGGAGAAACTGTTGTCCTAAAAAACAAAGAAAATAAATAAAAAATCTTAAACATACCCTAGGAATGGTATTGCAGAAAAATTTTGAGGTTTTAAAACCTTGACTTTTCCAAACCGCGGTATACCTTAAAGACGAAAATCGTCCCATGCCTAATTGGTAGTATAGGATCAAAGGCCTAGTTTTAAGTAGAACTGTCATAATAGTAAATATATTGACTTATAGGGCGATGAGCGTATATATGGAAATGAGCGTGATCTTTTTTTATGCTTTGATATTTTGTGATATTTATGTTGAAAATAATGATCATTTTAATTATTACAAAAATCGAACGTCGTCAACGTATGAGTCGATAGCACTGCATTGTCTGCTCTCTGTGACGGAGGCTCAGGCAGTGTCTTCATGTGTTTTCTCAAGTACTCCCCTACACTTTTTTTTGTTAACATTAAATTATTATTTATTTAAGTTTTTTTTTTTCACATTTATATTCCAGTGCCTTAACATATAATAAAACATTGTGTACTTCAAAGTAGTGTATTTGCACTATTATGCTATTGTATTGTCATACTAGCATTAAATGAGTAATTTTAAAATGGTCTTAAAATGTCAATAATATTGTTTATAGCAATAAATTGTGGTGTAAAGTATATTGTGTACAATGATATCATAAAAAATAGTGTGACAGGCCTAAGAATAAGATCATACTTTATCAAATACTAAGAAACAGCAAGTATCTTAATAAGAAGCAGGTAATAAGCCAGCGGTCAATCATGGGAATTGGTCAAATTCTACCAATTGCCAGTAGTTAATCATGGGAACTGGATTTGAATGGCTAGCGAGTCTCTTCTCTTTTGTGTATGTAACAGAACAAAATAAGCTCATAATTGTTAGCAACTATCTGATTGTGAGCAATGGTCAGTTAAATGTTCATTGTGTGTTTTTGGAGTGAATTATCTCTGGGCTGTTTTGGTTTTGCAGTTTATGACGTATCGGGAGCAGCCAGTGACAGAAACTGCGTAGTCTTGAGCGACATTCACATTGACATCATGGACTACATTCAGCCGGCCTCCTGCACAGATGCTGAGTTCAGACAGATGTGGGCTGAGTTTGAGTGGGAAAATAAGGCAAGTCTGGAGGACCGCAGAATTCTTAGCAGATAATGGCTACGTTAATCTCCATTCTGTTTAGCGGGAATGTCTGGAATTTGTTCTGCGTTTTATTTCCACACAGGTTACCGTCAACACCAACATCACAGATCTGAACGATTATCTCCTACACATTCTAAAGTCCACCAACATGAAGTGCTTGACCCCAGAGAAGGTACAAAACTGTAAACATCTTCACAATGTTGTCGTATGTCCTCATGATGTTATTTATAATCACGCCTCTTGGTTTTTCTTTTGCAATTTTAGGCCCTGTCTGGCATCTGCGGCTTTATGGCAGCAAATCTGTATGCTCGCTCTATATTTGGAGAAGACGCCCTTGCGAACGTCAGCATCGAGAAGCCGATCCACTTGGGAGTCGATGCACCAGTCAATGGCCATATTCGCATCCGAGCCAAAAGCCAGGTGAGAGAGCCTCTGCAAACCCAGCTGATGGAAAACACATCTTTCGCACCAATATAATTTATAAGCCATTAGGATCTTTACAGTGAACACTAAATGCTGGATTAGCATGTGTGCATCTCCAGGCATGGATACTGATTTAGAACTCCAGTGATGGATTTAGTTTGCCTGCTCTGATGCATAAAACTTCATTTGTAATGCTTTTCCTTATCATTATTCTTTTAACACACTTTCATATAAATGACATAAAGTCAGATGTATTATAGCTTATACAGTATTGTTTAATTTTCGACCCAGGCTCATTGAGAAAAATGTGTTTCACTAAATTTATTAAAATTCCAAAGACCTACCGAGACATAAAATAAAATGAACATTAGTGCTAGTAAAAGACAACAGACAACCTTTTCAAGCAAAGTATTATTATTGGCGAGATTGTCTGCAGAGTTTTTTGCAAAATGTTCCGATCATCCCAACATGTTGTTCATTCATTCATTCTCCTGTCGGCTAATTCCCTTTATTAATCTGGGGTCGCCACAGCGGAATGAACCGCCAACTTATCCAGCATATGTTTTACGCAGCGGATTCCCTTCCAGCTGCAACCCATCTCTGGGAAACCTCCATACACACTCATTCACACTCATACACTACGGACAATTTAGCCTACCCAATTCACCTATACCACATGTCTTTGGACTTGTGGGGGAAACCGGAGCACCCGGAGGAAACCCACGCAACCACAGGGAGAACATGCAAACTCCACACAGAAACGCCAACTGACCCAGCCGGGGCTTGAACCAGCGACCTTCTTGCTGTGAGGCGAACGTGCTACTCACTACGCCACCGTGGCGCCCCCAACAAGTTGTTACTTTAGCGAATACAATTCTATCATCATTGTTTACTAGAACCTTATCGTTCAGCTTAATGCAGGGGGTCAGTGTAATTCTACAGAAACGGAAATGTTTGGGGAAAAACATTAAAAAATAAAAGGACAATTTAATTCTACTTTACATGAATAAACAGTAATTAGTATAAAGTAATCAAATTAATTAGTTAATGAATCATCTGTTGAACTGCATCCCAATCCTCACAAATACTGCAGAAGACCTATTGGAACCCGCATGGACCCAAGATTCTCACAGAAGTTTATTGAAGGAAGAATCATGGTTTGGGGTTACATTCAGTATGTGGGTGTGCGAGAGATCTGCAGAGTGGATGGCAACATCAACACCCCGATGAATTAAGACATTTGTGCAGCCCGTTACATTACAAACCATAGAAAAGGGCAAATTCTTCAGCAGGATAGCACTCCTTATACTTCAGCTTCCACATCAAAGTTCCTGAAAGCAAAGAAGGTTAAGGTGCTCCAGGATTGGCAAGTCCAGTCACCAGACATGAACATTATTAAGCATGTCTGGTGTAAGATTGAGTCAATGAAAATGAATCCAAAGAATCTTGATGAACTCTGGGAGCCTTGCAAAAACGCTTTCTTTCTCATTCCAGATGACTTTATTAATAAGTTGTTTGAGGCATTGCAGAGATGTATGGATGCAGTCGTTCAAGCTCATGGGAGTCATACACAATATTAATTCCTTTAAAATTGCACCATGACTTTATATTCTGTACTGTACATTATTTCTGTTGAGTGACAAGACTTTTGTCTAAGCAAAGTCAGACCTTACTGTCCTAATGAAATAATTAATAATCAATGCATGGTCATATTTTATTTTGGTAAAATAAGCGTAATCTAGCAGTCTTTACTCTTCATATTAGCCACTTCTGAGCCAAATGATCAACTAGAAGTCAAGTTATTATTTGTTGTTTCTAAAACTTGGATAGGCGACAAGACTTTTTTACAGGTTGTGCGTGCGTGTGTGTGTGTGAACTGTATAAGTACAAATACTTAATAATTCTTAAAAAATAATTCTTGAGATCAAAATAATTTTTTTGTGTTTGTGATTTTCAATAATGGAAGCAAGTAATGCCCTAAGTTTTTAAAAAAGCCAGTATAAAATATTTTTAGGCTGTAATTAGTAAGAAAACCCCTGCAAAATCCTGGAGGTCTGATAAATGATCCAGAATTCATTTTTCAGTTCAAAATGATGAGTTTTAATAACCTGGGTTTTGCATTTTAATTGCTGATTAAAATGCCTTATTTTTTTATTTTATTTATCACATTTTGCAGTTCTGTTTTTATAATATAATTAATAACTTATCTTTTGTGTTTTTCTTTTCTTTTATCCAATAGGGAATGGCTTTGAGTTTGGGTGACAAGATCAACCTTTCTCAGAAGAGAACTGCGTCATAAGGGTCAGAGACTGAGGCCATCGAGGCAAAAAGCAAGATTCGCCTAAAAAGTGCTCTGGTTATTCCTTTATCTTGTCTTTTCTCTATTGCTTGTATGTGTCTCTCTAGACTGCCGTACACATTCAGTGCTCTGTGGCCAACATCTAAGCTCTTCAATCCCATAAAATATGTAGAAAGGGGATTATTTTGACATTTTCTACCAACACCCTTCTTCTTAACTGCTCATAAAGGGATTGTCCCTGTTAATCTGTAATCTGTTTCAATAAACATCGCACACCATATATATAAATATACACGCCGCCGATGTGTTTTTATTTTCTCGTTAAATGAATAGTGTTTTATTCTGTTGTTAAGCGGATGGTGTTTTTATGAATTGGGTCGCTTGTAAGAAGTGGAGAACAGTCCTGCCCTCAAACCACAGTTGACACAACAAAGGATGTGTTCTCTTGAAGAAAATCTGCTGGAATCTGGAAAATTTTGTTTTGGTCTCCTGCCTCTTAGATGACTTACTCATAAGACTTGTGGTCATAACTTTCATGTCTACATCGTGTATGAAAATATTAAAGATAAAGGCGTCAAGGTCAAGGCTTTGCTTTAATAGATTTTAGCTTGTGAGTGAATGCATTAAAGTAATTTATTATAAAGGTCTATGAAAGAATCATAGAATCTTTTAGGTTTAATGCTTATTTGTTAAAATAATATTTATTCAAATACAGAAAAAACTCTATAATGTCATTTAAATTAACTTCTATTTTTAAGGGGTTATACTTGAAAATTGTTGACATGTCTTTTTTTATTATTATTTCTAGCTCATAACAAACATAAAAAGATCATCCATCTTCATAGTTCATCTATGAAAGCCTCATTACTATTTTTTCTGTTTTATTAATTTTTTTTGGAGGGTGTTTTTGCTGGGAAAATACAAAGGATGTGACATGATGAGACTCTCTCAGGTTTGTGATGTCTGATGCATGAAACATCCTTACACAACCTTTAAGATCATGCCAAAAGATTCTGTCCAGCGATATCTTGTCAAGCAAAGATTGGGGTCCGTTTAAAGTCTTCCATATCCAGATTTACATTGCTATGAGAACCAATTCACAACCCGTCAGTTTGTTGTAATGTTTTCTCCCACATCCTTGAACAGGATTGAACACAAAAACTGAAATAATGCATAAGTATTAATACACTTAAAGCAGTGGTTGCCACTTTCGGGTCTCTGCACATTTTGTATGTCTTCCTTACTCATCAGCTCGTTACCCGAGAGATCCATGAATCCAGAATTCATGCCAGAGGGTTAGGAATTATTATAATTTTTTTGTCAGATTGGGTCTGATTCTGAGATGTGGCAGAGGTACATGAGGACCTTGTTGAAGTTGTCCCTTATGGTGAAGTCGCTGCAACTGAGGGGTCTTGATTGTCTTCTTAATTCGATTTATTTCTAGCTCTTTTTACAAGATTGTGTCAAAACAGAATAAGACTCTTCACAGTTGAAGTTCAGTCCAGTGTAATGTAAATGTCACTGCTGAAAGCTGAAACACTAAAGAGCAAGTCCTCCAGTGAGAAGCTTCACTAGTCCCAAGCCAGTGGCATCAGTAAAGGTGAGAAGTAAAGTAAAAAAATAAAAAAAAAACCTTGATAGAAACAGGCCATTTCTTCTGGCCAAACGTCTTGTGCAGTGCTCAGGGTTCCGACACTTCTTGAAAGTACTTCAACGTACTTGAATTTCAGACATATGGATTCAAGGTTTGAAAAGTACTTAAAAACAAACACAAGTTCTTTAAAAGTCTTTGAATTAAATTTGTATATGGTTTGATTTTAACAATTGTTTAAAAAGAACGAAAAAAAATAGTGAAAAATTATATAAAATTAATATTTTTATTAAATTTATATTAATATACAAATTATGTGTTACATTTAAATTGTAGAATAACACTGACGATAATGCACATTTGATCAATATTTCAGAAACAACATTTTAATATCAGCAGTATTGAATTCAACTAATTTTATTCAAATTCTTTGAACATGACTTTTTAAAATGGTCAAATTTGTTGAAAAATACTCTGACATTTGTAATGGAAATATTAAGTGTTAAGTAAAATAAGTACTTTCATGGCGCTCAAATGCTGGGGTAATTGAATTGAATTGAATGGGGTATGAATTACAACAGTGCTTGATTTAAAATGAATGGTGCTTTAAAAAGTCATTAAAAGTCCTTGAATCTGCTGTTCATGAAAATGTGGGAACCCTAAGAGCTGCAGTCGAGGCACTGGAGGATTGAGAACAATGAATGTTGGTTGTCCTTTTGAAAGGTGAACCTACAGTAGTCCGAGCACTCGAAGCTTCTCATTAGCCCAGACTAGTGCCCCAGTTTCTGGTGCTGTAAAGCATCTCGTTGCACAGTGCTGCCACCACCATGTTTCATCTCTGAACTTGAGGAGTGCCTGTTTGGACGCCTGGAACTGAGGGATCACAGAATTTAGTTTTTTTCACTGCAAGCTCTTTAGCTTTTATTGACTAATTCTTTTTTCACCAGGTTATCATGTGTCTTCAATGTGGAGAGGCTTGAGCTTGACCACTCCACCACACAGCTCAGATTGGTGGTGTTTCCAGTGATGTTTGTCCATTTCTGTATACTTTATTAAAATCAAGTCATCATCAGCTTCTTGGTCATTATTGTGACCAAGTCTTTTTTCTTCCTCGAGGGATCTTTATTTCTATGTAAGTGCAACATTTTAGTATTAACAATGCATTGTATGAGTATTTACGCTGCCGTTTTTACTGAGAACACTGTGTTTATACTTAAAATGACAACGAAAATAAATACGTTTTCCATACTCTAGTTGGTAAAATCATTCTTATTAGCTGTTATTAACAATATTTATAAGAAAGCGAAATCCTTTGTTACATTATGAGTTTTGTATTGTCATGCTTTAATGCGTTATTACTGAATAGAAGCAATTTCACTGACCTCAGTCTTTTGAACAGAAGCGTATGCAGTCATTGTACTTGGTCACCAGTCATTGTCCATTAAAGTGCAGCGGAAGCAGTTTTTGATGTAAATGATACATTAGATGAAAGTAGCCTCCAGTTTCATGTAGAGTGGAGAAGATGGGTGTGAAAAGTGCTGATGTGACTGTATGTAAGTCCTGCATTTAATTCCATTAAGCTTTTATAACAAGGAACAGTAATGGCAGTAATGGAGTTTTATGAGTGTCCCAAACTTACATATTGTTATATATTATACATGTGATCAGGGGCACAGCTAACAATTGTGGGCCCTATGAAAGAATGTTTGAGGGTTAACCTTATACCCCTGCTGATGCTTTTAACACTTGTGTGCTGTTGGTGATGTTTTAGTCTCTTGGGTCTTCATTTGGTCACAACTTTCTCTGTGTTTTAGCAAATAGAATGTGTATTGGTGACAAATCTTATTTTGATACATTTTGGGAAAATACTTTGAAAATGTAACCCTCTGATCAAATTTACTACACTTTTGGGTCACACTTGATTTCAATGGTCCATCTGAGTATTAGTGTCTACTTATTATCTGCTGATACTGACATTCAACAGACATTTAACTGACTATAAGAAACTTTGCAAGTACATATCAACTACTTACACCCTACCCCTAACCCCAACCTAACAGTCAACCTATAATCTAATGAGAATTAGTTGACATGCAACTTATATTCAACAAACGGACCATCAAAATAAAGTGTGACCCTCTTTTGTTATGTTAGTAGCTGTTTTGCCCCATTGACGTCCATTATAATGACAAGTTGTTTTTTTATTGCAAAGCCATCCCAGGTAGTAAGAATTCTGGCCCATATTTGACATAAAGCTGGCACAGCAGGCATTCATAGCTGGCATACAGCATGTGGGCCAAACATAACCCGGGTTTGGCAGAGGTGGCACCGTCTTTAAAGTGTCTTTAAGACATGGGCTAGATGCTAAAAACTGATATTCGGGCCACATTTGTTTGGCCTTTCTTGGCCCACATTTAAAACACATTTAAATTGTTTTTGAGTAAATATAAAAATTCTATCAATCAGGTCGCTTTGAGAAAATTGGGTTTATCAATTTCATTGAAATCATGAAACACCAACATATCTGCCCAGTTCACGCCCAGTTATGGGTTATTAACTTGACTTGGCCCAGATATGGTTCGTGTTTGGCTCTTGTCTGGAAGCCAGACTTGGTCTAGTCATGTACCGTAATTCACTGTGGCATCTGGGCCAAACAAAAGTTGATTGTGTGGGACAGAGCTGGCCCAATACAATCTTGCTATGTGAGATGAAAGCATATTATTATATATTCTTTATTGGTCATTTTAGCTGTTGATCATTGGTTGTAGTGCATAAAAACCAAGCGTGTGTGTCTGTGTGTGTCTTTACCCACTTAGACATATCAAGGTGAGGAAATCTAAATAAGCACCTCAGTCCTCAGAACATTGGAAACATACGGTTGAAAATGTATTTACGGACACACACTGTAATTTGTTGTTATACTCCATGACAGAAAAGTCATGACTGACTTTTTGTGCCAGCCTATCTAAAGGGTTAATGGTGCCAACTGATGATTAACAGTAAAATGACAGATTTTTACTTCTTCCTAACAAGAAAAAATTTCAACAACCAAGAATGCATGATTATTTGGTGTCAAGGCTTTGCAATCAAAAAATCTAACTTGGTTAGACCGAATTGCTATGTGTCAATGCACTAACCAAGAGACTATTGGTGTCGACATGATATGTCATGTTAAAGGAACACACCATGTGTTTTGTTGTTGTTTGTTGTTGAAATAGGCACATTTTATAAATCTCCTGAAGTTAAACAGTTGAGTTTTATTATTTATGAATCCATTCAGTAAATTTCTGAACTAGAAAAGCCACCAACTATCAAGAATGCATGATTATTTGGTGTCATTATAATGGAAGTCAATGGGGCAAAAACAGCCACTAACATAACAAAAGAGTAGTAACAGTATAACCTGTGTAACAGTAATGTGAAGTTTAACACTAGTAAAACAGATCTCTGGTCCCCAAAGTGTGTGGGACCTTAAAACCAACTTACCCCCGCTTAGCATATAATCAATAGAAATGTGGTAATAAAATAGCATAAAAATAAAAATGTGGTAATAACGTTGTAAGTAAACGCCACTAATGGAAAAGCTTCAGCTCCTTTCATAAAGTTTTTCATATACCATGTAAGAACAGCCTGCGACGACTGAACACATTCGTGTTGATCTGTTCTTCTGAGCACAACTCATAATTAAAGCACCCAAGACTCTCCATCTGGCAGTGACAAAGCTGGAACTTGATTGGTTTCTTTAACATCTCTTTGCACGTCAGCTCTTTTCTTGCAAATGCAATTTCAGTATGGCACTTTGATCTATATTGTAACTTGTCAGCTACTTTTGTTCTGATGAGACACATATTTGAACATGTTCAAAACATTATTACACTGTAGATGAACCAGAAGAAGAAGAAAAAGAAGAAACTCATTGTTTTAAGTTTTGAACACTTTAGTTGATAGACCAGTGCATTCACATAATATTCCAACAAAATTACACACTACTTTGCTTATATTAAACTTTCTGTTCCTATGATTAGTCACATTGTCTTATCATTTTGCTTGTTGAAACAAAACGTTTTTAATTGGTTTTCACCCTGAATAGGACAGTGGAGATTCCAGACAAGAAAGCGTGGGGTGCAGAGAGGTTAAGGATCTGCAAAGGACCTTGAGCCAATGCAGGAATCAAACTTGTGTCACTATTACTGAGTTGCTATGTGTCGATGCACTAACCAAAAGGCTATTGGTGTCGACATGATATGTCTTGTTAAAGGAACACACCATGTTTGTTGTTGTTTTGTTTTTGAAATAGGCACATTTTATAAGTCTCCTAAGGTTAAACAGTTGAGTTTTATTATTTTTGAATCTTTAATATTTTTGGAACTTTGAGCTTAGCTTAGCATAAACCATTGAATCAGATTAGACCATTAGCATCTCAAAAAAAAGTCCTAGAAAATGATGTAACTACAAAAGAGGCAAGCTTTATATAGATTTTTTTTGAGTGACATGCTAATGGTCTAATCCGATTTAATGATTTATCTTAAGCTAAGCTAAAACTGGAACCGGCTGAATGGATTCAAAAATGGTAAAACTCAACTGTTTAACACAAGGGGACCTGAAGTGTTTCTTTAAGGCCATAGGAAAGCATTCGATTTCTCATACAAGGGATAGTTTACTCAATAAAAAAAACATTTGGAAGGACACAGTATTTTTTTTTTAAATAAAGACCATCAACTTTTGGTCACCAACATTTTTCAAATATCATCTTTTGTGTACTGCAGATAAAAAGCTAATACAACTATGGAACAACTTGATAGTGAGTAAATGGTGAGTAAATATACATTTTGGGGGGGGGGGGGGGGGGGGGTAAACTGTCTTTAAAGTGCTTTGTTCTTGTTAACATTTCATGGACATTAAACAAGTTCTGGCAGTGACTACATTTGTTTTTATGTTTTGTAATATTTTTCCTATCTCATTAAGCACCCTTTGAAAACGTTGCACTGATTGGTCAGCCTCATTTGTCATTAAAGAATAAGTGAGTGGTGAATCACTAAATGACAAGGCTTCAGTTTCTGTTTTGGTGTTACAAACGCAGTAGGTGACTTTTAATCGTGCATGCAGCAATAATGAAAGTGTTCCATGAAGTGAGTCATAATGTGAGTGTTTTGACTTTTACATTGAGAGTTGTATGTTCCTTTGATTTGTAGTACTTATTTTGTTTGTAGTGGTTATTCTGTGCAACTTGCATATGCTGTAAAGCTGTTGAATGCTTGATACTGATTGGCTGATCGATATTTTAAAGTGTGCAATTATTTTCATGAAACCACACGGTTAAAATAGTTCCAGGCAGGTCTTAACAGCATTACAGTTTCATATACGCTAAATGATTTGAAATATTTCACAGACCACAACAGTCAAAAATCAAATCAGAACAAAATGATGAGATGCGAAAGAAACTACATTGTAAAAAATACTGGGTTGTCCCAACAATAATCGATTAAGCTAATTTAATAATTTTTACTTATTTAAAGTTGACTAAACATAAAACAGTTAAGCTGTCCCCCCAAAAATTAAGAATTGTGTTGTTGCAACTCATTTTAAATAAGTAGTTTGAACAAGCAAGTCACTTTTCGAGTGTTTAAGTGTAGTACTACTTCACGCAGGAGCTGTCGGAAACCTGAAACAAGTCCAAAAAATAGGACACACTGTAAAAAATACTGGGTTCCACACAATTCCGTTATTTTGTCCCCAAATGCAAATCAATTAAGTTAACTTAATTGTTTTTGCACATTTAAATGGATTAAGCATAATACAATTAAGTTGTCCCAGAAAAATACTCAAGAATTGTGTTGATTCAGCTCATTTTAATGAAGTAGTTTAAACACGCAGCAGAAATCTTTTTTTTTTGAGTGTATATGCCGATATTTAATGGTTAAATATATCGTGATAATGAACAAGCACAATACTGAGATCATTGGCACTTTAAAACACTGAATAAACATTTATTATTTAAACTTTTAGAGTGCCGTTTAAAAATATTCAGATTGTTGCATTGGCTGTGGTGTTCATCACAGCACCAAATGCTTAAAGCTTAATTGGCTATTTATATTCACACATTAATATTTTCACATCTTAATCACACCACATTTTAAAATTCTGTGAATTCAAAACCCTTTTGTTCAACAACTCTGTAAATTAAGATTTCATTTAACATCAATATTTAACTAAAGTCATACGATGAAAACCTTAGCTGATGTTAATTTCTTAGTAAATGCCTAATAACACAGTAAACTCAAGTCGTATGTGTTTTGTTAAATGGAGACCACAACTAATCAAATTCAGCTGTATTTTGCGCTAATATTAATAATAAATCTGTCTTTTTCTCACTGTTGAATTTAATCCATTAATGAGACTTCGTTTTTTGTTTAAAATCTATCTATTTGTTTAAAACATTTGTTTACTTTGAACATGCCGACAGCTAGCCCGGTCAGTACCTGGATGGGAGACCACATGGGATAGGTTGCTGCCGGAAGTGGTGCTAGTGAGGCCAACAGAGGGCGCTCAAACTGCAGTCTGTATGGGTCCTGATGCCCCAGTATAGTCAAGGGGACTCTGCTCAGTGAGAGCCGTCTTTCGGATGAGACGTTAAAACCGAGGTCCTGACTCTCTGTGGTCGTTAAAAATCCAAGGATGTTCTTCGAAAAAGAGTAGAGGTTTAACTCACTGGCTCACTGGCATTTGTTCATCATGGCCTCCTAACCATCCCCATATCATAATTGACTTATCACACTGTCTTCTTTCCACCAATCAGCTGGTGTGTGGTGTGCGGTCTGGCACAATATGGCTGCCGTTGTGTCATTCAGGTGGATGCTGCACACTGGTGGTGGATGAGGAGGATTACTATTATAGGATACTATTATACTAGGGTACTAATATACTATTATACTAGGAATTATTATTAATATTTACATGTATATATAATAAAGAAACATAATAAGTATTTTTGGTTATTATAGATGCTAAAGCAACTTTATTCACAGCTTATAGGTGTGGTAACTGTATTATAAGCAGTGCAGTGTTTGGGAGCCACACATTCCCCTCAAAACATTACATTCATCCACAGTTGAGGAGTTTTAAGATGAGCATTCCTCAAATGACAAAAGTGGCTTCAAAAATGAAAACCTTAGAGACTGTTTTAAGTGTATTTATTTCATTCCATTCCTCTTTCAAAAACATTTTTAAAAATCTTACCAACCTCAAACTTTTGAGAGGGGTGAGCTTGGGAGGTGAACAAAAATTTGATGTGCCATTACTGATTTCCAGTAAAAGCTAAATAATTGACGACTAAATAAATGGTGTTCATACCGTAGATAAGACTGACATTTCTTGAAAGAAAGCTGGAAAAAATAATAATTTATGTAACATGTACTTTGGTTATCTTCCTTTTTTCTTTCCAGGACTGTGGGAGGTGGAACTTTTTCTTCCCGGCGACTGCAGTGGGACCATGTGAACCTTAGAGTTCTGGATTACGAGTTAATTGAAATTCCTCAAATTCCTTTGGGCTGAAGAGAAGGAGTCAAAGGGAATTGATTAATTCTGCTACTCAAAATAATACTGTATCTTTCTGACTGTTTGAATTCGAGCAACTGCTAAAAAGAGTATGCAAATTGTGGCGTGCGAGAAACGAGAGTTTATGCAAACCACGGCATCCTCCAACAATGGCATTTCTGGAGTTCTGCGGTGTAGAATATGCACAGAACTTACATTTTGCAGCTGATGCTTCCTTGTGTTGTAAACATTCTGTTGCTTCACATTCCCCCTTTGACGAAACCCCCAGAGGTCACAGTGCCAAGTCATGACGTGTGCAGGACTGGTGGGGGTTTATTAGGACGGGTCATTGTGTTAAGAAAAACTGAGTAAGTGTCGCTGACTGTTCTGCAGCTGTGGAAATAAACAGCTCCATTATAGACCCTGGACATACATGTGGGTGGAAAAGAGCCATTATTGTTATATTTATCACTCATGCTCAGGTGCTGGTGCTACACTACTGGTTATTCACATTTCCATACAGGGATTAACTCATTTTAATATGTCTCCTATGGGTTTTCCACACTCTACTTTAGGTTGTTTGTTCAAGAGAGTAACGTAATCAGGAGAACAAACTAAAGTAAAAGAGAGTAAACAGAGCACCACGTATCATGTTTCTGTCAGGATGCTTTATTAACGGCAATTATTGCTTCTTCTGGCAAATCTGTGTCAATGGAAATGTGCAAGTGGTTTTCAGAATCATTTTGTCTTTTTATATATAGTATTTGATGTCGGTAATGTTTTATTTTTGTTATTGTTACACTTATTCTACGCTGTATGATATGATCAATTAATCATGACAGCAAATGTTTTTAGTTCGTGGTAACTTATTAAATTAAGTTAACCAGTATTGGTTACTTTGCCTTAATTTTATAAGTTTGATTAGGCAGTTTAACATATTATAAGTTCAGTCGACTCATGAGGTTAATTTGATTCAGCATTAATGCAACCAGGATTTTTTTACACTGTACACTCTCAGAAAAAAATGGTACAATGTTGTACCAAAGAAGGTACAAATCCTTGTCACTGGGGCAGTACCTTTTTATGGGACAGAATTGTACCTTAAGAAAAGAAACAAATTTGTACCTTTTAAGGTCATGATTTGTACCATGGGAAACCAAAATGTACCTTTGTTTTTAAAAACCTGCAGATACAATATTGTATACTTTGTGAAAGGTTTCACCACAGTGACAAGACACTTTGTACCTTAACAGTGTCAAAAATGCTTATCAAACATTTATTAAAATGCCCTAAATGTTTAGTTTACAATACCTTTAGTTTTATGTTTTACCAGTTGTTTTTTATTATTGTATTAAAGGACTAAAAATTTGTTTATAAGTATCTTTTAACATACTTTTAAATGATGATTCTTGTTTTAATATGCAAATTATTCATAAAAATCACCTTTCCAGTCATATTTATTTTTACAGATACTGTAATAAAAAAGGAGTTGTTCTTTTGTACCTTTTATATGAGAACAATTGTGTACATTTCAGTTGTACCATAAAATGCACAGAACAGTATCATCAGAGGTCTTTTCAGTACCATATAAGGTACAATTTTTCTAAAGGTACAAAACTGTTCCTCAAGGAACATTATTTGTACCATCGTGTACCTTTTTTTCTGAGAGTGTAGAGATTTTCCTGGCTGGTCCTTAAAATGACAGTATCAACACAAAATAAAAACGGGTCACACATATGGTTACTTGAATGTTTGTAACACAAACGTTCGATCTGTTTTTGATTTTACATTATTTATAAAGGCGCCACGGTGGCCGAGTGGTTAGCACGTTCGCCTCACAGCAAGAAGGTCGCTGGTTCGATCCCCGGCTGGGCCAGTTGGCATTTCTGTGTGGAGTTTGCATGTTCTCCCCGTGGTTGCGTAGGTTTCCTCCGGGTGCTCCGGTTTCCCCCACAGTCCAAAGACATGCGGTACAGGTGAATTGGGTAAGCTAAATTGTCCATAGTGTATGTGTGTGAATGAGAATGTATGAATGTGTTTCACAGAGATGGGTTGTGGCTGGAAGGGCATCCGCTGCGTAAAACAAATGCTGGATAAGTTGGCGGTTCATTCCGCTGTGGCGACCCCGGAATAATAAAGGGACTAAGCCGAAAAGAAAATGAATGAATGAATGAATTATTTATAAAATTAACACTCACTAGCCCAAAAAACATTTGATCTAAATGTTTGTGCGTTTGTTGTTTTAATCATGTATGTAATCATTAATCACATTGTTTAATCATTAATCTATTTTCTGTCTAATTATGATACATTAACTAAATTATTATAATTACCAATCAAAATGTTTACAATTTTATGCCAAGTCATGTCCTGTAAGTCAATAGATTTATTGTGATATTCGAAATATGATTATTTGAACATTAGTACAAATCAGCAAGGTAAGGACTTTCCAATGGCTCAAAAGATGAAGATAAAAACATCAGTTTGTGACCGTTCTGTGTTTCCAGTTAATTTATTCACAGAAATGTCATGGGTCATTCATTCATTTTTTTTTCCGGCTTAGTCCACTTATTAATCAGGGGTTGCTACACTGGAATTAACCACCAACTTAACCAGCATATGTTTTACGCAGCGGATGCACTTCCAGCTGCAACCCATCACTGGGAAACATCAATACAGACTCATTCACACACATTCACTATGGCCAATTTAGCTTATTCAATTCACCTTTAGCACGTCTTTGGACTGTGGGGGAAACCGGAGCACCCAGAGGAAACCCACGCGAACACGGGGAGAACATGCAAACTTCACACAGAAAAGCCAACTGACCCAGCTCAGGCTCGAACCAACGACCTTCTTGCTGTGAGGCGATTATGCTACCCCCTGTGCCACTCTGATGCCTAAAGTGTCATGGTTTATTAGATAATGTATTGAATAATTCATTTTCAGTAGGATACAGTAAACAGTACATCACATGGAGCAATGGTTTTACCTTATTTGATATGTTTAGTTTTTACAATTAATCCATATTTTAAATATGTTGAGTCCCAGTTCTGATTTAAAGGATTCAAATGCCTTCCTAATGCTTGACCTTAGCTTAAAGGATTCGAATGTACATTTAGCTACTCTTTAAGCAGATATTTAGAAAGCAAAGCATAACTTAAACTGGACAAAGGTGCTTAAAGGGATAGTCATTCTTACCTAGAAATGAACATTTGCATTTACTTTACCCACCCTCAGGCTATCAAAGATGTAGGTGACCATTTTTCTTCAGTAAAACATCAAAAAGACTTCTAGATTTTAAAATTGGTATTTCATTATGCAAGTCTACAGTTACTTTCAGGCAAACTAAAGTTAATACTCATGGCTCTGGTGATACATTGAGCTATTATGAAGCAAAATGACTGGTCTGAGCTTGAAACCATACATTATTTCAAACATCATTATCTTTTATTCAAAGTATTTTGGAGCATGTGGCTCTTGCTGAATGATGTTTTGGTTTAGCAGGTAGAAATTGTTCAGATACATTTAGAGGATTAAAATATTATCTGTTCATTCAATTGTAATAATTTAATATATCATCAGCATGCATAGTTTCTTTAAAATAACCAGAAGTATTATCATTACACATGACATGAGGTAACGAAAATATCTAATCCTACATAGGACCCCTTGGATTGTTTTTGAGGAAAAGAGTGGACTTGGAATCACAAAGGTTGAGAAACACTGCTCAACACTAATGTAATTGTAATAAGTGTTATTTGGTTGCTGATCATACTTTCCTAACTAAACAGTTCAATTCAAATAGGGATTGTTGGAAACTCGTTGGAACATTTTTTAACATGATTTAAATATGGAAATCTGAAGAGGATAGTCAACAATACTGCACATATGTGTGAATGTGTTGCATCATTTATGTCAAATATCATTTGATCTTAGCTCATTTTAGAGAGGGTTCCCACCTTTTTTTTTGATGCTGACATACAAGAATGACCACAATAATGACCATAAAGTGATGCTGACATATAGGAATGACAAAAATAATGACCACAAACCAATATTAAATACTTGTTTGATGCTGAAATACAAAAATGACCTCAAGAATGAATAGGTAACTGGAACTAATTGATATGTTCTTGATACTGAATTATACTAAATATATATCAATCTATATCATTATAACTAAATAATGAGCATAAACGTAGACTTGATACTTTTTTGATGCTAACATACAGAAAAAAGAGAAAAATGGCCATAAACAAATACTGATACTTTTTTTGATGCTGACTAGGATTTAGCCTTGTCAGAAACCAATAAGGACACACTTATGTATTCAAAAGAGTGGTCAGTGTGGGATTTATTACACAATTTCGGATATATTTAATGACTGAGTGAGTTAGATTAATAAATAATACATTATATTCACACGGTGAGCTTTCTCCAAGCCAAACCATGAAGGCGGGAGTGTGAGCGCGCGCCCCCTTGCGCCCACCGCGCGCACTGCCAGCACTGATTAGCCGTATCTTCCCCTCATCTTGCAGCACAGGCAGTCAGTCAGTGCCTGGTAGCGATTTGGACGAGGGCGTATGGACTTGAGGCAGCAGTGTATGCATTTCCCACAGACTGTGGTCGTACTTTTCTCCTCTCGGACGGATTACCACTGAGTTGACATATAGCCCAAAAGCTGCTTCGCATTTTTTCCGCTGCATTTCTCCATCTGAAGGCCTGTCACAGAGTAAAGTGGCTCGGTGTGCGTGTGTTTAGACAGCGGAGCGAGAGCAGCAGTGTGTCCCCGATGGCTGGCTGGAAGGACGGCTCAGTGCAGGAGAAATATCGCCTGGTGGTCGTCGGAGGTGGTGGCGTCGGAAAATCAGCGTTAACCATCCAGTTTATCCAGGTAAGCGGATACATGGCGGAATGTTATGTGGCTTTCGGCCCTTTAAAAAGATGTGAGGGTGTTGAGGAGAAATGGGTGGATCTTGCTCACAGAAATGGGGACCCCATGAGCGGAAAAGGGGGTTCAGGAATCCGAACGAGGCCTGCGTCACTTTAAACCATTGCTTACATTCTAGAAAAATGCATGCAAACACAACCATATCGAGAACAATTCAAGAGTTAACGCATTATTTGAGAGTTAAACTCTGAAGCGAAAGTGGTGTGTGTGTAACGTTAGTTCATAGGTATGGCAAACACTTTTGTAAACTGTTGCATATTAGACTTAGATACAACATTATTAAACAGCACACGGTTGGAATGTACTTGTTTTGTTTTGTTGGAGCTTCAGAGGCAGTATAGTGACTGGAAATATATTTAAAGACTGCATGACAAAGTTATGCAACAGTGTCTGAAACAATATTGACACAAGTTTCCCCGCTTTTTCTTTTGGAGAGTTGACTAAGCCCCTCAGAAATGCACCATGTTTCTGCCAGGATACCATAGTAACTGCTGTTATAAGCTTCTTCGGTCAAATCTTTCTTAATGAAAGTGGCATTTCTTGTATAAGAAGTTGTTTCCACGGTCATATGTTACTTTAATTGGATTTAGTATTGTTTCATTTTTTTGTTTTGCAGTAAACGGTAACTAGAATGTTTGTAACACAAATGTACATTTAAATGATAAAATTCAGTCATCACTCACTATGTCAATAAGAACTTGTTCTCAGACTATTATCAGAATTTTATGTATGTTAATGTATGTAGTTTCAACTAAAATCAAATAGGCATATAAATAGATTTATATATTTAAAAATGTTCTTTCTTGGCAATGTAAATGTGGTGTTATACAGTGTATTTATTGTTTCTTTGCTAATTATGATTAATCAACTCCATAATTTCAGTTGTACAACAAAATGGTCACATTTTTAAAATATATCTTCCAAAGTTTTGCCAAAAGTCCTGTAAGAACAGAAAAAAGCATTTAATGTAATGTTAAAAATATGATAATATAAACAGCATAAGCAGTGAACATTGTGAGATTTTCTGTCTGGATGTGTTGACAGCTCAGTAATTCGTAACAATCCTGAGCTCTCATTCATTCACTAAAGTAAAAAATATGTCCGTATTTGACAGTGTGGAACCTTATTACTTGAAATGCAAAAAATAGGCATTATTTGAGAAAATGAAAGAAGAAAATACTTCAAAAGTAATTATATAATAGATAACCTTTCATATTAGTTTTGCTGTGTGTTTTAGTTTTGTCTCAGTTTCTAAGAATAAGTTATGACTTCGAAATAAAAAGGTACGAAAAGAAGTCCTTAAATTACATTTTAAGTGATTTATGTGCCCTGAAATGGTGCTTAGGTAGACATCTGACTAAGGTTTGGGACACGGTCTAAATCTGTCCCTCATAAAGTAGTAATCTCATCTCTCAGTTTGTCCTAATAAACTTTTAGCAGGCCATTTATAACTTCTACATTACAGCAGATTACAAGGTAACACTGTGTTAAATAACTGGTGACACTGGCAACGTGTCCATAAGCTAATTTGGGTGAAATTAAAAAAAAATGTGGTTACAAGACCAAGAGGGTTGATTCAGCTTTTGTGATAAACGCTTAACAGGAAATCAGTATTTGTTGTTTTTCAAGAGTAAATTAAAGCAGAACTGTTTTGATTTTGGAAAAGAAACTCATGATAAATAAGTGAAAAGGTTGATGGTAAATTGTTTGTTGTTAAATCAATATATTATCAATATCCTACCATTTTAGTATTTTCTTTAGAGCAGCAGATCAAGATCAGAACATGCTAAATTCTCTTAAACATGGTTTGCTTTATCACAGTACTGCTACATCTTCCTTTCAATCCTGCTAGATTGCTGTCTTTCAACCACAGTCTCCTCCACCATATATCACTCTTATCTTGAAATATTACCTTATTTAGCTCTATTTTTTTGCAACCATCACTAAGAGATAAATTCAAGTAGATTAAAATGCCATTGTGATTTTCACTAATGCTTAACTTTTGCTGGCAGTGACACATTAAAGCTTAATAATCAACATTCGTTGACATCAAGATCTTTTACTAGCAAATAGGCCGAGTAAACCACTTTCAGGTAGTGATGAAAATCAGACCATAATTACACATTAACCAAGCAAGCTTTTGCTAGTGGGGAAAGGAAAATCAGCTGCTTTTAAACATGGGTTAGTGGAACTAAAGAATAATAGTGCTGATTTTAAATGTGTGAAAACGAGAGTAGTCCAAAGAAAGCCATAAATGAGCCTTCCTGCCGGAGTGTTTCTAGAAGCCTTTGCCAGCGAGAAAGCAAAGCCCAGCTGTTTTGTGACTCCAGGCTTCCCCATTCAGATGTGTGTTACTCGGGGAGGTTTCATCTGAGTCATGTTGGGTTAATGACCATGGAGAAGCCGGAATCTGGCCTCCAAAAGAGGAAGTCCCTCCACTCCTGCTTGGTCTCCAAGGACCTCCTGGATGTGTGTGGGAAACTATGCGCTCCTGAGTGCTTTGCGGGGGTATGTTAGGTGCATGCATGGCATTCTTCATTAGTTATGCTGTCAGGAAAGGTAATTGATTGTGTCAAAATTTGGTTGAAGATACTGCAATGATGAATAACCTCTGCTCGCTACACGTTTGTAACATGTAGGCTAGAAATCATGGCGCCACAACGATGACTTCACTACAAAAACAGAGTAGTTGAGCTCAAACTCGTGTCATGACATGGGCTGTGATCAGCAGCAGCCAGGCATGTGACTCAGAACAAATGGATAAGTTTACGTCATTGTGATGCAATTCAAGCTGTGATGCACAAGGATTGGCTTTCATAGAAATATTAGATAGTTACTGATTGCGCTTTTCTCAGAATGATCATTTAAACAAATAATCCACTGGTTTTATTACTTTTTAACTATGTTTATAGGCTCAAAGACGAAGAGGGCTTTTTAAATCTCTTAACAGTAGTTCAATAGGGCTTTCATTTTTTACACATCTATTTGAGAGTGTCCTGTTTTAAAGTTGTTATTATGAGGACATTCATTATCATTACAGAAGTTAAGCCAGACAGGGCCTGAGCCCGACAGAATTCAGCCCGTGCCCGACATTTTGATTGACAGGTTTTTAAATGCCTGAACCCGACATTATTCAGCTTTGTGCATGCAAAATTTTAAACACCTCAGACTTTGCTTAGTTGCCGGTTCAACCAAAACATAATTGGCAGAGGCAAGCCTCTTTTGCTTAAATTTTTGCATCGTTCTCATGCTAATTGAAATGCATCACATAATGGCTCATTTATCGCACAAGACCAAGCCCAGCCCAAGTCCATGTGAAGTGATAGAAATTAAGCCCGAACCTGACCAAAACCATTGGGTCCATTCGGTTTTGGGCAAAGACCTTCAGCTCTAGTCAGGCATATGTAGAATAAGAATATTTTTTCTTAATAATTGTGAAATAACTTTTTCAAAAATGACAAACAAAAACAAAATTTGTGCAACTACTTTACGAACCACTAGGTTTACTGTTTTGTCAGCATTCATTTAATCTATATATTTAAAATGTAATGTAATAAGTGTAATAATATTCAGCATGATCACTTTTTTAGATATATTTTAATAAATAATGGTCAAAATAAGGCGGCATGGTGGCTAAGTGGTTAGCACTGTTGCATCACAGCAAGAAGGTCGCTGGTTCGAGCCCCGGCTGGGTCAGTTGGCATTTCTGTGTGGAGTTTGCATGTTCTCTCCATGTTCGTGTGGGTTTCCTCCAGGTGCTGTAATTAAGCCTTAATAATAATTAATAATTAAAAGTTAAGCCAGACAGAATTCAACCTGAGCCCGACAATTTTAATTGAGTCTTTTAAAAGTCTGAATCTGTTTACAGCCTGATATTATTCAAATGTGTAATGGCAAAATTTTGAAAACCTCAGACTTGTCGTTTCAACCAAAACATAATCGACAGAGGCAAGCCTCTATTTCACCTCTTTGGGATCCATTTTCACGTTTTTCTCATGCTAATTGTAACAAATAATAGCTTATTTATTACGCAAGGCCAATCTCATTTAAAATGATACAAAGTAAACCTGAACATGACCAAAACTGTTATGTTTGCGCAAAGATCTTTTTGCACTAGTCAGGGATATATAGAATAAGAATTAATATTTTTAAACAATAATGAAAATGATTCCTTGTCAGCAAGGTTTCAATCATTAAAATCTAAAATATATTGAAAATGTAATAATATTCATCATGATCACTCCATTCACATCAAGATATATTTCAATAAATATACTACAAAATAAATATGTTTGACTGAACGAACTAATTTATTATACATTATATGTATTTTTCATAAAAAGTTATTTGAAATGATACAATACTTTCATATAAAGTATTATTTGAAGATTTTTAATTGTTAAAGGCACAATATTTGTTATTGTTTAATTAATATGATAGTAATATTTAATTATTAACAATGATTTTAATGTATTTAAAGTTAAAAAGTAAGCTAAACATTGTTCAATCAATCTGGTCTAAAGACAACAACATAATTCTATTTTGCTTTGTTTCCAATATTATGCCTCAGACGAGCTTCTCGTGAGTAACGGCTGTTCCTCATTAGCAAAAGTGTGAAAGTGAAATCGTTGCAGGCCTCACTGACCTTTTTATCGCTTCAGACGGTCTCAGAGTACACTAAGCGTAGCATGGCGCTGTGGAAGGCACGGTCACATGTTAGCTAATATTAGCTCTTATCACTGGCTCTCTCATTTCTGGGAGAACGGACTCCCTGCAGCACCGTTTCCTTACGACTGCAACATGGTCAGACCATGCCGGTTACGTATGCGAGTGTGTGTCTTCAAACAAGGCCTGTACTATGCTAAAAGCAGGCAAAACAATATCCAGTTCAGAGGATCATTGTAAGCAAGATTTCATTTAGGAAAAATGCTGTACAGAGCTGTAATTGAGTAAACAGAGTAAATAATATAGAGGCAGGTCTTTTCTGAGATTGCTGAAGTTGTGGTGTTGATATTTGTGTATATGAGATTAGCAGTGACATGCAAACATTTTTTGACATTAAAGTGACCGTAACTAAAGACTTTTAATTTGTTCCCACAGTTACATATCTTAAAATGTGAAATAAATGTTGTTCTTTTGAGCCATCTTTATATCAAACAATTAAAAAAATAATATATATATATATTTAAATATATTCATATATTTGTTAATTTATTCATTCATTCATTCATTCATTTTCTTTTTGGCTTTATTAATCTGGGGTTGCCACAGTGGAACAAACCGCCAACTTATCCAGCATATAAGTTGGCGCAGCGGATGCCCTTCCAGCTGCAACCCATCACTGGGAAACATCCATACACGCTCATTCACAAACATACACTACGGACAATTTAGCTTAGCCAATTCACCTATAGCGTATGTTTTTTGGAATGTGGAGGAAACCGGAGCACCTGGAGGAAACCCACACAAACACGAGGAGAACATGCAAACTCCACACAGAAATGCCAACTGACCCAGCCGAGGCTCGAACCAGCAACCTTCTTCGATCATGCTACTGCGCCACCGTGCCACTGCGCCACCGTGATGCCCAATTTAAATATCCATAAATAAAAACAACAACTTTGGCATTACAGGAATGGTTTATATTTAAAAATTTGCTTTATTTGTTTTTAATTATAAACATTTTTGACAATATTTCACTTGATTCATTTTAAAGAGTTTTTTTTAATCTAACCTATAAGTATGTTGGCTTGGGGGATTTTGGGGGATTGTTTCTGAGATTTGTATTTGAGATGCATAATGTCACATAAAATGGGTTGATTTTCTCATGATCTTTTAGATATAATATAACACTCCTAAAAATAAAAGTTTCGAAAGGCGTTTATTTTAGTGAGGCAATTGAAAAGCCATTTTGGGTTTCCCAAAGAATATTTTACTGTACATTTCTGAAAAGAAAACAACTGCATAATCTCTAAAGATATTACCTTTTTTTACTCTACACATACATTTTGTGCAATGAAATGGTTCTATGGACATTAAATGTATTTTATAGAACCATCAGTGCCAGAAAAGAACCTTTATTTTGAAGAGTGTGTGATGTGGATTATTTACTTACCCACATCTTGTTGTAGACATATGACTTTCTTTCTTTCATTCTTTCTTCCAAAGGCCACAAAGAAAGAATTGTACTGGTCGGTTAGGTTAGGTTGGGTCGGCTGAAACAACAGCACCACAAAGGCACCATAAATGTTGTCTTATTTGGCATATAGTGTATTTTAAATCTTCTGAAGTTATAGTATAGACTAACAGATTGAAATCTAAGTTAATGTTTTCTAAAATCTACAGATCCACTTTAGGTTGGCTTAGTCAGATCTTTTGAATGACTCAATTGATCTAGTCCACAGAACAGCTCTGAATGATTTGTTCACAAATTAGACTAATGCAAGTTGAGCTTGCTGACGCAGTGATCCTGTCTCAATGCCTAACAGCCCCCCAGAGTGGAAGTTTATGAGTGAAATAAAGACATAAACGTTAATGGAAACATGTTTTTTTTTCTTGAAACAAATCACTACATTTCCACAAAGGCTTTGACTGTAGTTAGCGTGAAGATCTCTCTTTCTATCTTTGTATGTGTGTGTTTGTGTGTGAGTGGAGATGTTGTTTTCTTCCGCCTCCTGACTCACCTGTTGATTTCTCACACTGATGTACTGATAAAAATACACGCACACATGCTGTACTGATAAACATAGTACTTTCTTACTACACTGATGTGGCTTTAAAAGCATTCCTTTCCTGCCTTAGTATGAGGGACCTTATAGCTTTTACTACTGTACCACTGAAAAGTCTTTAAAAATGATTACCGTTGCTCAAGGATGCATTAAACTGGTCAAAAAACAAACCAAAAAACATGACAAGATGTCACATGATTCGAACATAAACAGGACAGCTCAAGCATACCTGTTTTTTCTCATCATAGTTTCAGAGTTATAACAATAACAGTATTGAAATGACTCATAAATGTTTTTCCTTGCAACACATCTTTATGTTTGTGTGCGTTTTAACTAATTAGAATTTTTATAAGCACATTTAAGTATTGGTTTGGATGCTAAGTAAAAATACACATCATCAGCACCATCATCATCACAGTTTTACATTGTTTTTACCTCTTTTGTGGAACCCTGCTTTACAAGACTTAACCAGAGTGCTCTGCATTACAAATGCAAAGTGAGCTACCAAGCAAACTGACCACATCAGAAAAGTTGTGCATATGAAAATAGATCAATGAGGCAAACATATACAGTATGAGTAAAAATCGTTGCCACCATCAAGTTGTTTGTGGTATTTTTTTTGGTGTTGTGTAAAGAACTGCATGAAAATAAATCATTTATTTGTCGATAATATGTCAATGTAGATATCATTAGCGTGAAAAGGAACAAAAGTTGTTGGCATTTATTTTACCCAGAACCTGCAGTTAAAAGAATGTTTTTATGCTTTCACAAAAAAGTAGGCTGAATAACGCATATCCTGTCAGCCATTACAGTGTGAACACTAAGAGAACCAGGATTAAATGTATCATTTAATCAGCCAAGAGTGCCAAACTAATATATGTGAATGCATGAGCCCTAGTGTCTAGAAAGATGTTTTGTTTTCATATTTTCTATATGTAGTATTTACTAATAGTGATGAAGAATTGTTGGAAATAAGGAATAGTGTTGCAAGCTGGACTCGAACACAAATTACAAAAGCATTAAAACTCAACCTTCATATAAACTAAACTAATCAAACTAAAGATAATTTCATCCAGCCTTGTTAGTAATATCTGAGTTCAGTCATGACCACATAGTTCTACCCACAATAATAATAAATCATGCATTTAATTGAATTAATTCACAATGATAAAGTGTTTTGGCTTCAACCACTGAAACTCCACCTATGAGCTGAGTCAGAGTTCATTTTTTTGGTCTGATGTAATACTCTCTGGAGATGCTGTCAGCTCAAGTCAACCAGTCGGCTAGTAATAATTATGCACTTTGTTATTCATACCCATCCACTTTATCAACTTTAAATAAAATATGAAGGTGAGTTAGATGGTTATAAAATTGTAAAGCGTTTTGGTTGTATGGCCATACAATAAATGCTCTACATTAGGACTGCACAATATATCATTTCAGCATCACAATGTGCGCATTCACAATAGTCACATTCACTCTCAGAAATAAAGGTAAGCGAGCTTTCACTAGGGTGATACCTTTTCAAAAGGTACACATTTGTACCTAAAGGGTCCATATTAAAAGTGCAAAAGTGTTTCTTTTAAAAATTTTAGGTAGTAATATATACTTTTAAGGTACAAATATGGAACCTTTAAGCACCAATGTGTACCTTTTGAAAAGGTGCCACCCCAGTGACAGCTTGTGTGCCTTTATTACTGAGAGTGATGCCAGATAAGTCCAGTCTGAATTATAGTGCAGGAGCCACAGAATTGTATTTAATCACTGTATTTATTTGGAATTTATGTGCTTATGAAAAAAAAAAAAAAAAACATTTCTTACTTAGAAATTTTGTCTTCTTTCTAGTCTAAATATCTACATTTCAAAGCAAAAACAAGATTCTAGAGTTCACACTTAGATATTGCTTGACACTATTAGCAGGTTTGGCATGCTGTCCCGTCTGGTCAATAAGCATATAATACCCCTGGTAAAAGGAGGTGATGAGGTTGAAGGGGGATTCTTCCAAAATGAAGATAAGGCAGTAGTGCAAAATCGGTCTATTTATTGTAAGCTTGGATCAATCTGATTGGATTATTGCTGTTTACAGATGAGAGACCAGCCATGATTAATCTGATCACATGCTATGGAAACTAGTTTGTAAAAAACTTCACTTATTACACTTACCCAACTGGCAGATATTTTCCTTAAAACAAGCAAAAAAAGCTTTTAATTTTCACTTATTTCTTCTGAGCGGTAAAAAACAAAGCAATATTTTTACTTGGTCTAAGATTTGTTTTGATATTTGCACTAGAAACAAGACAAAACAAAGGAAGAAGCATTTTTTTTTTGCATTATGATTATTTAATTTCTGTACCTGAATACTGTTAGACTCCCCCTAATCCTAAAACTTATGCTATCCAAACTCTTTTCTGAAACTGTATTCATATCGCAATATTTATAGCAGAGAAATAAAGATTATCCAATATTGCTCTATATACAGTTGAAGTCAAAATTATTAGCCCTGCTGTGAAATTTATATTCTTTTTAAAAAAATATTTCCCAAATTATGTTAAACAGATCAATTTTCCAAAAAAAAAAAATGTTTTCTTGTTTAATTTAGTTTGGCTGGAATAAAAGCTTTTAAAAATTTTATTTATTTATTTATTTATTTATTTATTTATTTATTTATTTATTTATTTATTTATTTATTTATTTATTTTTTAAATATTATTTGCCCTCTTTAGAAATACATTTTCTATTTCAATTGTCTACTGAATAAAAAACTGTTATTACATAACCTAATTATCCTAACTTGCCTAGTTAACATAATAAAGTTAAGCCTTTAAAATACACTTTAATCTAAAAACTGGTATCTTACAAAATAACTAGTAAAATAGGATCTGCTGTCATCATTGCAAAGAAATTATTTATAAGTTATTATTTATAAAGTATGTTGAAAAAAATCTTCTCTCCATTAAATACTTTGGAAATATTTTTTTAAAAGAATTGAAAAATCACAGGGCTAGTAATTTGGACTTCAACTGTTGATAAAAAAAATGTTGCCATCAGCCATTGTATAAACAAAAGGTCAGTTCTTTTTCAATGTCGTCTTTTATATTGTATATCAGAAAGGAGGTAATTTTTTGCAATGATATAATGGTACGTAGTAAATGATGAGAGAGTTTTTAATTGTATATAGCGATTCTCCCTTTATGAAGACAGAAGATTGCTGTACTTAGTTGTCTGTTCATTCCTCATTTTTGTTTATTGGCAGCAGTTTGATAATTCTGTTCCGTGTTGTTGGGAAAAACAGGGCTATAAACAAAGCCACTTCTGTTTAAAACGTATACAATAATCGTTTTATCCTTTGCGTTTTATCTTCCTCTTTAACGTTTGCTTTTTGTTTTTGTAAACCCACATTTTGACTATTTCATTGAAAGATGCTCTGTATTGTGGGAGGGACTTTTTTTTATCTGTCAATGTTTAAAAATGTCATGAACTTGGGGACTGTAAGGGAAATAACATCTGATGTCATTGTTTTGTTGTTGTGAACAACTTTGAATGTGCTTGCAGAGATGCGTGATAGGTTAAAAGGTGAGACCTAAAACATGGATTCATCTTCTTAAGGGAGTTACGTTTACAGTAATTTTATAAAATATTTCTGACTGAAAACTATTTCAGTTAAATGTGTTTAGGATGTCATTTATTCCTGTAATGTAAAGCTGAAAGGTGAATTTCAGAAATCTTTGTGTCGAAGAACGTCTTGTTAAAGTTTTGTGACATTTCTAAGTGCATTGAAAAAAATGATTCATTGGATTTTCTAAATCTTTTTAAGGTAAGTGAGTTTAAACAAACAAATTAAGTTGAACATAATTTAATTTGTTTGTTTAAATTCAGCCCATATAAATTGTTAGCAACCACTTACCTTAAAAAGATTTAGTAAATCCAACGAATAATTTTTTCCACTGTAGCAAGTTCAAAAGAAACAGTTTGATTTGAATTTAGAAGGGTTTGATATTTGATATATATTTTTTTATTTCCATTTTGAGCTTGAAGAAATTGATTTTTGAGACTCTTAAAAAAGGCAAATTTACTTTTATTTTCAAAGAGATTTTTTTCAGATTTTGTGTTCATATGATTTTTGTCTTTGGATTGTACATTTAGGTGTCAGGAAATATTATGAATATTAGTGTAAAAAACTTTCCCATTAAACACTTTTTGCGATTTAATTTTGTTGATTAACATGCATGTCTGCTGACATAAAAACATGAAAAACTGATACCTTTTTGATCTGAAAGTGAAAGTTCATGCAAGTAAAAATACTTTGTATTTCTTTGAAAACTTTTTAGTGTAATATTTCTGTTTTTGGATAATGTTTTGTTGGAAATAAATATATAAGGTTCATAAAAGTGGACTTGTAACAAGCAACTCAAAAGAATTTGAGCAAATTCATCAGAAGTGCAAGGAAACCTGAGCAAAATGATACAAATATACGACTAGGCATGGGACGATAACCGTTTTCAAGGTATACCGCGGTTTGGAGAAGTCAAGGTTTTCATACCGCCAAAATTTTCTGCTATACCGATCCTAAGGTATGTGTAAGATTTTATTTTATTTTTATTTTTTGGGTGTAAATTGTAAAGACATTTATGTTTTTGAAACAAATGAAGACAGCAGAAGTCAAGGATTCACTTTAATTATTTAGTCTGACATGTTTACTGCTCCAAAATACTTGAAATGTTTCTCAAAATACAATATATTGTGTTCAAAGGGGGAAAAAGGTTTTGTTTTTTAGCCAATCATTTAAAAAGAATACATTTTAGAGCAGTAAACACAATACCGTCATACCGTGAAACCGTGATATTTTTATCCAAGGTTGTCATACCATCAGAATCTTATACCGGCCCATGCCTATATACGACATGACCTCCTTAGGAAACAGTACTTTGAATAACACCTCAGCATAAGGCTTTTGCTTTATTTAAATAAAAAGAGGCCACATGTCTCTCCATGACCCTCCCATCGGCTTCCCTGCGGAAATCCATTCACTCAAACTACATAGCACATTAGGCAGATGCTATAAGCGTAAACTTCAGAAAGAGCTAAGCTTCGTCCCAGCTGCAGCTCATTCACCGCTGCACTGACTTATCCACTTCTTATAAAGCACAGCGACAGGCCAATTCATCGCAGTGTGTCTCAGGAGGCTACACCTCATCATCAGAAATGGAGCACACGGCACACCTCATTTACTGTTGTAGCACACGCGCCTGCTCATCTAATAATACACACCTCTCGGATGTTTTTTAAATGAAGTCACTCTTTTCCGATTTGCCGCGCTGCTGAAAACACAGCTCTGCACTGGTTAGAGTATAGCAGTTTGCAGAAGTGGTGAGTTTTGGTTACGTCTGTGCATGTGTGTGTGTGTGTTTGAAGGGAGAAGAGTGAATTGCAAGAGGGGGAGGGTTTTTAGGTTGTGTTTGTCTGATGTTTGTTGAGTGGCGCCCACACACGTTACATCTTTCACTCGCATATTGCCTCTTTCGTTGACTTCTGTGGCTTTTATGTGGCTTGTCTTCTTCTGAGGTATCCTGTTTACTTGTGCTAACTGCTGGATAATTGTCTCTTGACTGAACCGTAGCTCACACCTTGCCTGCTTTTACGCCGTGCTCTGTAAATGTATACCACAGCTTTTTTTTTTCTTTAACTTGTCTTGAAGAAAAAACAACATTTCCATTGCGTGACAAACATACGGTTTATTCTGTTGTGTGTTTCTGTGCCGAGCAGCTTACAAACTGTGATTTTCATGGAAAACGTGCAGGTTGTGCTTGTTTGTTTTCTTCCAAAGGCAGTTTGTATGTCTGTTAATCTAATCGGTTATTATCTGTAAACAAGGGCAATAAAAGTGATTTGTCATGCTGAGAAGTCTGTATAGAGTTTGACATCTGCTTTAATGTCTGTTTATTGACATCCTGTTGCAATTCGAAGTTAAAAAAAACATAGTTGGAATGTATACATTGGCATTTATGTCATTACCTGAGTGTATTGACCAGAGGTTTTATTTTTATTTTTATACTTTAATTTCTCTTATTTGAATCGCCAAATGTGAACAATTACCATTTGCTACTGTTACCGTATTGTCCTCTTTTTGGGCAATTTGTTCTGCAGCGTAATAGATTTACAACGTATATATCATACCACACACTTAAGGCAAACATTAAACAACATTCTTAAAACAGTGGCTACCTCCTCCCATTAAATTCAGCAATTTTAATCAATCGCACAAGGAACAAATGAAAATTTTCATCTGTTGGTCCTTGCCAAAGGGACCCTATACCGAAATCTCTATAGGGAAGGATTTGAAATGAATGAAAAACAGGATGGGATATATCAGATGTTAACTGATGAGCTTTTTTTTAACACCTGGATTTCATTCAAATTGGTGACCTAGCACTTTCACCACTAATACTTTGCTGCAGGTAGTGAGATCTTCTGTTTTTCTTTTAAAGAAGCAAGCCAACAAATGGATTCTACATAGGCCTTATAAAAAGCCACCTTCAGAGTCCTATCAATATTAAATGACGCTAATTTTTGCAGACAATAAAGTCTTTATTGGCCTGTCCTACATAGTCTTTCAGTATTTTCATTAAAATGTAATTTATTATCAGTAATGTAATGTGTATTTTTATTTAATAGTACATAGGTACTTATAACTTTTGGCTAATTCAGTCTGTTGAAATTGCTGCTTTCGTCGTAGGTCAATGCACATCAATGCACAATTTGCGATTTATATCAGGGTGTCCGCAGGGTCTTAAAGTCTTAAAAAGCTAGATTTTAGGCCTCTGAAAGTCTTAAATTTACTTAAATATTCTGTTGTTGGTCTTAAATCTTTTTTTAAACAGGTCCTAATTTTTCTTTGTTCATGTATAGATACCCAATGTGGCCAACATTCATCCAATCACCAACAATCCATCTTAGTAAAACTTTAAACTTTTCATTAAACATTTTAGTTTTTAACTCTGTTTAGCATAATAGTTTAATTATTATCCTTACAATAACATTTGTTTAAAAGTTCTCCATGTATTTACTGCTGAGGAGGACACTGACCTAGACAGATTGTTGTGCATACTTTTAGGTTATTATAGTTTTTAAAACTTTAAAAACATTTGTTCGTTTATGCATGCATGCATGTATGTATGTATGTATGTATGTATGTATGTATGTATGTATGTATG
>CAIGQQ010037820.1:1198589-1217402 GCA_903798035.1 Danio albolineatus | reverse complement strand
TTTTGCTTTATGCTTCAAGTATTAAGTATTATTAAGGATTATTCATTCAGTTTGTTTAAGTTTACATTTTTCTTTAGTATGCAGATTGACTTACATTTATTAAGTATTATTCATTCAGTTTGTTCAGGTTTACATTTTTCTTTTGTATGCAGATTGACTTACATTTTTTGTATGTGGCTCTGTATATGCTGTACATGTTTGTTGTATTGTTTTTATTAGTTTTTTTTTGGCAAAGCCTAACCATTGCTGCAAATTAGCTTCATGGTATATGCCCTATGTACATGGCATCGGTTGTCTTTGTATAACAATTTCAAGTGTATTGTCCCTGTTAAAAAAACAAACAAATTAAATTAAAAAATAAAGCTAGAGGTTATGAAGAATTTTCTTCTCTTTAAATGGTAAAAACAAACAAAAAACGATTGATATATGTTGATGTCATTGCCACTGGTCATGTACTTTGATTAAGTTATGTAATTAATTGTTAGTAATTTACAGATAAGACAAGTCTCAGCTGAATGAGTCACATTTTAGAATTTTATTCAGCAATAATGTAAGACTGGACACCACTAGCTCTAGATCAAATGAAAGGGTTATAAACATCAGAAGCCTGTGTTTTAGTTCCTTACTCCCCAAGTCCTTTAAATTTAACAGTATTGAAAGCAGAACAGGAAATTCCGTTTCTTTCAATTTTATAGATTTAAGCTATACATTTCTTGCAGGATGCAGTGACAAACTATATATTTCTAGTGAGCAATAGTAGATTACATATAACTAATTTCCTCACATGACATGAAAAATCATAACTCGTTGATGTACATCAAGGAATGCATTCCAGTTTATGTTTATTTCGTCTTGCTAAACAAGCCAAATTATTTATGCATGCATATTTTGGATTAAAATCACAGTTGATTTTCCATCCAAGCTGTTTCCATTTACTGTTATACAAACGGTGGTAGTAATTTAACATCATAGTTTTCTTAATGTATTCACATTGTTGTAGTAGACATGTATCCAAGACATAACCAAAGATCTTTGTTGAGCAATCAACAAATACCTTTAATAATACATGATGTATTTAATAGAGAACATTTTGAGGGATGTAAGCAATAACAATAGTCCTGACGTATTTCCTGATTTATATTTTGCATTTCCATAGCTTCTGAGAGTCCAAAAGGTTCCAGATATTGATTAAAAATGTTACGGTAACTGTTATAACATCACGTTATGATAGATTCGCCTCTTGTTACAGATATGAAATAGTTTGACAACAAGCAGGAAATGTTCATGGGCCATTGACATCACCTCATTGAAATGGTCTAGAATAATTAGTTCTTTTGGTGTTGTTGTTTTCCTGAATGTAATTTATTATGTAGATATTCTCATGGATGTTGAAAACCTGTAATCATTGATTTCCATAGTATTTGTTTTCCCTTCTAAGGATGTCAATGGTCACAGGTTTCCAATATTCTTCAAAATATCTTTTATATTCAACAGAACAACAACAAAAAAAACTCTAGGGTGAGTAATTGATCAATCTGTCCTTGCTGCAGTCTGTAGCATGATGACATACTGGACCAGGTTCAATACATAGTAGACATTGTAACGGCCACTATGGTAATGCCCATACTGGGATGGTTGGGGTAGGTGTAGACTTTAATAACTCATAATGTAATTGGTAGTTTAATAATTAATCTAAATAGTTATAGCAACAACCGCTCTCGTTCATGCACGTCCATTACATATTGGATCTGATCCAGTACATATTGGACCTGATCCAGTACGTCATCATGCTGCAGTGAGGACACACTTTGGCTTAAAAGAGAATCTCTTAAAAGCAATTCTCCTTGTAAGCCATATCCAACTGATCTGTATGACCATAATGAAGTAGTTTTTCCCAGTCTGCCGAAGCTTGAGGTCCTGTCCACGGGGGCTATCCAGTTGTCAGGCAGCACACAGGTTCAGTTTGGATGGCCGAGTTGAGTTCATTAGTGGCACAGCTGTTGCAGGGCTGTCCCACAGAGAAGCAGGAGCTGCAGAGCTTCTCAACAGGTGATGGACGTGTGTCTCACAGCCTGCTTCACGACCCGGACAGCATGTGGCCCACTACAACCACTTGGCCTCAGAGGACACATGTCAAGAGGGCCTGAAAAATGTTTGGCGTAACCAACCAAAACATTTGATATTTTTGTTTTGCTTTTTTCCTGACCCGACCCCAGTTTGCACTCGTCTAGCTCTGGTTGCGGTAGCCTGTAATCTTCAGCGACCAAAACATTCTTTTGGGATTAGGATGTAATTCCTCTGTCAGAATAGAGCGATGTTTGTCGAGAAGGAGGAGCGCTTTGATTTAGTGCGTTCCGTATCAGCCTCCCTGGGTGTAAAAATGGTGTCTGGATATGAATTGTACCGCTTTCTGAAACAGCAGGGCTCTTGAGGACAGTCAGTGCACAGTGCCGTTAGCTCTTATTTATTAGCAGCAGACTGGTGCTTTAATAGCATTTCTGTTCTCTGTGTGTTGGAGACCGCTGGCCTAAAACGGTAATGGTGCTGTATTTCTGTCAGGCTGCCAAGCAAAGATCTCATTCAGTTGGTCTTTCTGGAACAGCGCACAAGCCTCTCTGTAACTTCCAAAATATTATAATATTACGTAGCCGCAAAGCTGTGTAAAGTTTTTTTTTATCAGAAAACCTTTTGTCCTTAGAAAGCCATGCTGGAAGTGGAATTCTGGTCGTGTGGGTGGTTAACATCGAGCTGAGTGGCAGTAACCATAAAAGAAGGCTGTTTGATTAGACGGGGGTCGAGAGGGTGACTGCTCTCAGCCCTCTCGCGCCTCTGATAGTCGTTTTTGACATGGCTGACTCGTTCCACATTCCAAGCATTGAATGACTGCAGTATGCTAACACATGACTTCATCCAACTCTGTGTCATGTACTTCCTGGAATCTGAAGAGGTTCGGTAATAGGTCCTGCTGGCTAAGGCGAGTAGAACTATTAGTGTTGCTCATACAAACATTTAACCCGAAGTATTCCATTTTGCTCCGTTTCTAATCCAATAGTGCTTGTGCTATGGACATGATTGAACCTGAATTGGAATTTCTCCTGTAGCCCATAAAAAGCATCAGAGTTTCCAGTTGACTACATTGAAGAGAGTTTCTCTCAGAAATGTATCATGTACAGTGATCCCTGGCTATAACGCGGTTTTGCAGATTTTTTTATTAGTGTAATTTGACATGCTTTAGTATATAGCGCATTATGTTCTGCATCCTGACTGGTTGTAGACTATTGTCAATCAATACCCTCTGTGCCTTTACAGTACAGAATGCCTTCAGTTTGCTAAATTTACATAAATCTTCGATCGGTAGCAGTGTGACTTTAAAGTGCTGTACTGTATGTTTGCAAGTTTTCTCTCCACAATGTCGACCAGACATTCTGCACCATCAAAGGCACCTGAGGTAACACCCAAAAGGCAGAGAAAGGTCTAACCATCTCACGGCTGATGCGGCTGTAGGGCACCGTTACGGAATAAATAAATGAAGATCAAGTGGTTTTGATCTTTGGTTTCATTCTATAACACTGGACTTATTGTTTAATGAAGGTATGAACTTTGAGAGGGTTTGAATCAAGCGGCAACCTCCCGCTCTCCCTCGGGAAGCCAATACGGAAGTAACTGAAACTGCAATTCATCGAAATTCCGCTAGTCCTGGCTCCATAATAGAGTAAATCTCTAATGAGCCCACTGTTAAAATGGCCAACTTTACAGCAGAAAAAAAGGTGTTTACAGCCTGGTACAAAGAGCGATTTTGGTTCATATAGCTTATATTACCCTCCATGACAACTGTGAGGGGGTGATTTTTTTTATAACTCATCTGTTTCCTTTATATTAAGCTAAATTAAGTTTGCATAATTAAGGGCGTGGCCACTTGAGTGACAGCTAGTCCCGCTAGTCGCCGTCACTTCACCTCAGCTGATTCCGCCTGATTAGCCGCTGATCTCGGCATATTCATCGTATTTTTGTTTTGTTTTATGTGGCTTTACACAGTCAGTTGCCTTTTAGAATTATTTCCTACAATTATCAGATGATATGGCATGCTGTGTGCACTTAATTGTGCTCACAAACCATTCACGTGGCCTCCGTTTCCCATGTGAGTGAAATTATATACTTATAACATATCTATAAATGTAATTGCTTTATTTAGGATAATTTATTATTTATAATGTTCTTCAGAACTCTAATGCACTCCAGAATCTGACAGATTGATCAGCTGTAGTCTATAAAAACGTCATCTGAAGTGTTGTCATACAGTGTTATGCCTAAATAGCCCTGCATTTACTAACACAGACTATATCTGAAGTATTTGGATGTAATTCACACTTTCTTCCTGTTGAAAAACGTCATAAGAACAATGTTAAGTTGCCTAATGTATTACAGCAGTGCTTTTAAAAGTCTTAACACTTTATTGATATAGTGTACAACCAAGCACTTGTGGTCAGAACACAAATGAGTCACAGGTAATAAAAAAAATATGCGTTTCTCCCTTAAGAAAGCCCTTCTAAGCTAAATGCTAGCATGCGTCCTGTAGCTCTGCTCATGCTCCGCCTCTTTGCCCTTGTTTGGTATGCCTCGGTTGGTGCGATGACACGCGAAGAAAATGGTTAGCCACGCCTACTAGTAGCTTATTTTGGGTTCTTTAGAAACCTATGGGTGACGTCACGGATACTACGTCCATATCTTTTACAGTCTATGGTTTGAATAAGAGAGAAAAGTGTGAAAATGTTAAAGCCTGTCTGAGAACTGTGTATAAAGTGTGTAGTGTGGGGTTTTTACAACCTTTAAACATCTATAATAATTGGAAAAAATAAAGCAGACTACTTCGTGGATTTATCTATTGTGGGTTATTTTTAGAACGTAACTCCGCTAATAACGAGGGGCCACTGTACTCACAAATTAACTTTCTTCTGGAGAACACAAAAGTGAATTTCTGGTTGGGAGAAATCAATTAAAATAATTTTCCAAGTGCTCTGATTGATTTGGTGAAACAACTAGAGTATGCAATTAATTTTTTATAAAATCAACAAGTGGAAGATGTAGGATCCATAATCAAAGCTATGTTTTCATTGGGTTTCAAATGTAAAGGCCCGTGCACACCGAGGTGTTTTTTGCTCGCGTTTTCGGTCGACATTTGACGCCTCGTGACTAAACAAAGGGCGTCAATGTGATTGTGCACACCAACGCGCAAATCGCCAGGTGTAAAAGCGGCATTTTTAAAGAAACGCCCCATGCTCGTTTTTTTGTTTTGACGCCCCGCGTCAAAACCTTCTTCACCAATCAGATCGGCACTTAAGTTCACGTGTACGGAGCCGCTGAAGTTACAGTAAACACCCCTTGGAGGCGCTCAAGCGCAAAACTGTCAATGCGAGCGCACATGCCCAGAGGCGATATGAACGTGGAGCTGCTTATTGCACTGGTGAACAATAATCATTTCTTCATCACTGGAGCTGCTACTTGAACCATCCATGCTTTGCCGATCACAACAACAAGCGTGTAAACTTCCTCTTTTCTTCTTCTGTGTAACAAGCGGGTGTCCGAAGCTTGGCGCCGCCGTGTGCGGCATCTAACGTCAAGGAGTGATTTTGCACACTCTTCTGCTCGACGCCAGAGAAAATCGCTTGGGCTTGAATGCGGAAAAACTTCTCGAAAAACGCCGATGATAAATGCTGACGAAAAGCGTCCCGGTGTGTACGAGCCTTAAGTTTGAAAATTGAAACAAAAGACCAAAAAAATTAAAAATAAAAGACTAAATCACCTATGACACCCTGTAGTGTTCAATTTATCCAGGTGGAAAAATGAAAACAATGATGCAGACCATTTAGTATTGGCTTTCTGGATGTGACTATTTAAAAAATGGTCTGCTAGTGTTTTGCATGGATGCATTTGGTATATCCACAAACACTTTCTTACTGCAGTTTCTACAGTGCTGGGTCGGACCATTCTCTGAAGTATTTTAGTTTCCCAAATGGCGTTTCTAGAACTGAAATGGTTCCCAGTTCCTGTGGTGCAGTCATGTCAAAAAGCGGGTACTTTTGTTTAGTGTACATCACTTGTTCTCTGGTTGTTGTGGTGCATTATGTTATTAAACGAGTACAGTCTGTAGTGTCCACATTGGTTTTAAGCTAAGCTGTAAATAAACATCATAAGAGGCTATTTTGAACAGAGCTATAATGACATGGCCAATAACAAACCACCTAGCAACTGAATAGAACAAGTTAGCGATCACTTAAGGAGATAATAGAGCAATATTTTTATAGTTCATATAACTATTGGTTGATGTTATCTCATTTTGGCACTGGAAATGGAAATGGGAATGGGTTTAATTATAGGAAAAACCTTTGGGGGACTAAATTAGCTGCTAATACAGTTAATTCAGAGTTGTGACAAACCAACACAATACGGTCTTCCAGTAAATGTACCTTGATTGTTCCGAGATATGCCATACAAAATACAGGTACCCTCCCTTCTTGAAAAAAAGTTGAATGAACACACAGTTCACATAAACATACAACACGAATAAGTTCCATGAACATTGAAAAGTAATGAATGGACACTAACATCCAGGTACATCTCCATCCTCTAGCTTTTGACTTAATGTCATTGTTGATTGGCTTATTTCAGAGTTTCTATTAGTGGTCCAAATACGACCAGAAAAATAGCCCTATGGGAAATTTAGTTTTTCGAGGCACCGCCCCGGTGGTAACTGAGATCCTGTAACTACCCCATGCAATAGCATTTCATTAAAGGCTTAGAAAATAGTAACAACCACATCATAATGACTTGTGTTGGGTGAGTCAAGCACCCCTCAAATTGGTTAGCATTTCTCTGTATGTTTTACCTGTAAGAAGTCACATGAAACCAGCAACCACCTTATGGTCTCATTTGTGGCTTTGGTGCTGTTCTAAACACATCACATGGAAATTTTAGATGCGTGAGCTCATGCATAAGATAGTTTTACAGCATTAGTTGAGTCAGAGTTACTTGTGATGAATGAGGTCAAATAGTTATAGACCAAGACTAATGGCCTGTTTCCACTGAGTGGTACAGTACGGGTCGGTATGGGTCACCTTTATTAGGCTTGCGTTTCCACTGCCAAAAGGGTACCGATGGTGGGAGTGGTGTACGATAGAAAGTTTCGGTCGACATCATTGTCAACTGAAAATGTCAAAGTAAATCTGTACGGGCTGTCACATATCAAATGAGAAGCACTTCTCACAAAACAGAGGCTTTGTACACATAAATACTTGTGTATAAACGTTCATTACTAATCTTTCTATGAAAATGATTTGATTATAACTGCAGATCAATGATAAAAACAGCCTACATCTGCAATTATAAATTACAATTAATGTTATAAATGCAACATATATGAACACATTCAGACCCTTACAGTCTCCGATATGCTACCAATTACAGAAAAACTACACACAGCATTTAGTCTTTATTTGGTTTCAAAAACGCGCAACACATAGTGCAAACCTCTCACCTTTAACGTATCTTTAATCTTCACCAGCACATGTAATCTCTTGTTAGAAAGTAATTCCGTTATTCTGAGCTCATACTAGTCTAAAAGACGATGATAATAGTTAATATGTTTTAGGTTGCTGAAGGAATCATTTGCTCCTTTGTTTTTTCCGGCTTCTCCTTTGTTTTTTCGTGCTTCACTCTCGCGTTTGTCTGTCTCTGAAAGGATCGGATGTCAGAAGCACTTCAATAATCACGCGCACATTATTATCATCAGCTAGTTTGTTTTTTTAAATACAGATGCGTGGTGAGTGCATGCGAGCTCTCTGGAGAAAGTGAAACCGCTCGCACTTTTAGACGGTCTCGTAAAACAAAAACAGGATATGGCAGATTTTGTTCTTCTTGGCTTTGTGGCTGTTCAAATGGCCAAAAAAGTGTACTAAATCTAACCATTCCAGTATTGTACCACTCAGTGGAATAGGTTAACATAATAGGTTATCTAGGATTGCCAAGCAATGGCAGGTGAATGGTACTCTACTTTAGGTATTTATGCCACTAAACAGAGAATTGCAGGATCTCAGGTTTTTAGGTCTCTCTCCTACCAAACCAAAAGGTCTTTGCAACAACAAATCAGAGGCCAAAGGGGGAACCTAGCAACATTATTGGCTAAGCTGTGGAGCTCACAGGAAGGCTGACAGTATTTCAGTAAAAAACTCCTACTCCTGCTCCTGTTTTTTGGTGTGATTTAGAACAATGCTTAACACCAGCTGACAAGGAAGTGTGAAAACCAGTTCCTCAAATTGCTGTAAAATGCAAGCCATGACGTTAAGCGGTCAGCTGTCAATTAAAAGCCAGTTGCGTGAAATGAGCTGTTTGAGCAAGTTATGAGGGTGGTTGCTGGTCGTGTGTCTTTATAGGACCCCCCTCAGAGTTCAAACAGAGCATTTAGGCCATGCTGATCTTTAGCAGCACGATTGAAGCCCTCAAACTATTCGTCAGCTCTCATAGTCTCTCTGTTCTTTTAAACTCTGCAGGGATGGTTCTCTTGTTGGCAAGGCCATCAACAGGCGCCATTGAACTAGTTCAGGTTTATGAAGATCCTCTTCAAAATAAATACTCACAGGTGTCCTCACTAAACACACATCTATGATGGTTTGGACTTCCCCATGTGGTTTTCTGTGACTTTAATATGACTTTACAACAAGGCACCTGTCGATTCTTCCTGCCACAGATGGAGGTTTTTATGCCTGACCAGCTGCTCTGAGAAGTTTCCAGGGGTTTCAGATTATTTGCTTGAGCCACTGCTGGGACTGATCAATGACCTAAATGGAATACTTGATTACACATGGAAATTGAGTCATGTGTCTTTCTAGTTTTGCAGATTTTGCCTTCGGCTTTAGTCCATGTGATAAGAAAATGCATAGTAATAAATTTGATACTCTGAAACAAATGATGTAAATGCATCATGAGTGTTAGTCCAATTGTTTAGCAAATAATGATACAGTATAAAAGGGGTATTCAAATCAGATTAAAATGGAGGTAGTTAAGACAAAGCATCTTAAATAGATGAACACTGTCTGAATTAGTTGGTGCTATATTTAATGAGGAACTTTCTGCAAAACATATGGGGGTAATACAGAAAGATACCACTTTAAAATATTATTCTGTTTAGTTTCCATTGTCAATTCTATTAGAACCACATTTAGGACAAAGGCTATCTCAGAATCTCATTGTAACCACAGCTAGGAAGTTGGAAGGTGGCAGGTGGAAAAGAAAACACTTATTATTGCACTGTCCAACACCAACGTTACATTTATTGGTGATTGAAAATGAAGAACGAAGATGTTTAATGGTGAAAAGGCTCTTGAAGGGCCCTGAAGATGTGTTGCGCTTTAATGACTATAAAGCACTCAAGTAATAACAGAATTATGTGCAACATGATATTACAGTTAACGGTTATAGTGCAAGTGACTAATTCATAACATTTCAAACATTTTTATTTATCCATTTTGTAAGGTTAACGCTTGCACAGTGTTGGTTGTTTGTTAACTGTTCTGAAAGTGGATTGTCAAACTAGATGACACCATTTAAGATTTCTGTACCAAAGATAAGATTTTGTAAGATTAGATAAGGATCCTAAATCAAGTTACGATTCTGCAGTACGAATTAACAAAAAGTAATAATAATAATTTAACGTAACATATACAACAGGGATCACCAATCACAGTCCTGGAGGTCCGGTGTCCCTGCAAGCTTTAGCTCTAACTTGTCTCAAAACACCTGCATGAATGTTTCAAGTATACCTAGTGAGAGCTTGATTAGCTTGTTCAGGTGTTTTTGATTAGGGTTGGAGCTAAAATCTGCAGGAACAGGAACAAGGTTGGTGATCCCTGATAGGTAAGATCTAAGATGAGAAACTTTGTGTAATGTAACACTTCATGACATACAAATTCAGTTGCATCAATTCTCAACTCCTCTCTAATGTGAAATAGTAAAATTGGATAGTAACATGTCCATCAGAAGCTCACTTTAAAATCTTGGTAGTAGTAGGTCATCTGGGTAATTTTTGCCTACTGTTTTATCATAGACTTCTTTGGCATCCAGATTTTTGCCCACTATAAGGTAGGGTTGTCACGATACCAGAATTCGGTACCAATCTGTACTGAAATTTCAAAAAAACGTCCAATTCCCACAAACATTTGCGCATGCTCTTAAACACACTGACTTGCCATTGTGTTCACATGCTCAACAGAAATGACTGTGATTGGCTGTGAAGGACACTGGAGTGTTTCAAAGTCACATCAATCAGCTGGTTTGCCTTTAAGCTGACATATGAGCGATCCGCTGATGAATCGCTGCTTTAAAAAGCCCCATCGTCTCTGTATTTGTGTTTACACTCAGTAAACAGTGGTGAGTTTGGTGAACAGATGACCTTCATGGCCAATCACAGTCATTTCTGTTGAGCACGTGAAACACAATGGCAAATCAGCACTGTTTAAGAACGTACTCAACAGTGCTCAAATGTTAGTGGGAAATGGAGGTCTTTAAAATTTCAGTGTCAATTTGTACAGAATTCCAGTATCATGACAACCCTTCTATAGAGTAGAAGAAAATATGCTTCATCAAATATGGGGTATGTGTTCAGCTTCTGGTGTGGTATGAGCATTTAAATTCAAACTCATGACTTGTTCAATTCTAAATCTTGCCAGACTTTGACCTGTAGAGGAGGACCTTGTGCTTTATGATGCACTAAATAATTATCCAAAGCCTCTGCCAGAAATATTGCAATCCCCATGCGCTCTCTCAACAATTACTCCCTATACACTCCTTGTTCTTGTTCATATTGTTATTATTAAATGAACCTTTTGGCTGTTGCATGAGCTCATGGGAAAAATAGGCGTTTCCCCAGGAAATGGAGGCTCTTTTGTGTGCTAGTCGGTCTGTACTGAACAAGAGGGAAATGGAGGCTCTGAACTCACGATGTGGACGCCAGCACCACGCAGTCCATCTGCTTCATCTTAACCTTCCCATCGCGGCTATTTGCCCATGATTACAGACAGCTGCCAAAGGCCAAGCTCGTCCGCCGGCTCATGCGGAGGTCAGCCATGTGAAGACCTCTGAACGTCAAGAGGTCATCGTGGTAAAAGTTGAATAAGGAGATTGTTGGCTACAGGTTGCTCAGCGTGATTGATATGCTTGAGTGGTGTACAGCAGTCCACTGCATAATATGGCCTGATGAGGGTCAGCGGCTTCAGGGAATCATTAAATAACACAGCGTAACCGCAGTTTGTCATGTGTCCCTGACCTCCCAGTCTTTAGCATCCTATTTTTCATCCTGATTATCTCCAAGACAAAGATTCTTCCTGTAGCAGCTGGTCTTGGACTGTAAGCTGGCACTGTCTCCGGCAGTCAGCTACACTGTGATGAATTCATTCCAAGATGAATCTGTCTCTTCTTCTTCTCTCGTTGTGTCCTGGAACCCATAAAAATGAAAACCAGTTGGCATTGGCATTTTTTTATTTAATTTTAACCTACCCAGAAGTAGCTTCGTATCATGCAAGTGTATTTCCTTAATGTAATGTTGAACTGAGCTTGACTGAATGGTAAACCACATGAAAATCCTGCACTGATGTGTAATTCACCAGTTGATGGAGTGGAGTGGTCTTTATTTTTAAAGCATATTTGTTCTTACTCTCCTCGCAGTAAGAAGGTCGCTGGTTCGAGCCCCGGCTGGGTCTGTTGGTGTTTCTGTGTGGAGTTTGCATGTTCTCCCCATGTTTGCGTGGGTTTCCTCTGGGTGCTCTGGTTTCCTCCACAGTCATTCATTCATTTCATTCATTTTCTTTTTTCGGCTTAGTCCCTTTATTAATCCGGGGTCGCCACAGCGGATTGAACCACCAACTTATCCAGCATTTGTTTTACGCAGCGGATGCCCTTCCAGCTGCAACCCATCTCTAGGAAACATCCATACACACTCACTCACAAACACGCACTATGGACAATTTAGCTCTCCCAATTCACCTGTACCGCATGTCTTTGGACTGTGGGGGAAACCAGAGCACCCGGAGGAAACCCACGCAACCACGGGGAGAACATGCAAACTCCACACAGAAATGCCAACTGACCCAGCCGAGGCTCGAACCAGCGATCTTCTTGCTGTGAGGCGATCGTGCTACCCACTAGGCCACCGTGGCGCCCCCACAGTCATTCAGTAAAAGTAAATTGAATAAGCTAAATTTACCATAGTACATGTGTGTGTGAATGTGAGTGTGTATGAGTGTGTCCAGGGCTGGCAATTTGGCCTAAAATCAAAATCTTGATTAATTGAACATTTTACTTAAATTCCAATTACTGTACGATAATTTTTTTTGGCCTTATAGTTCACTGACAAGTTTTGTACTGTAAATATGTTCACATATTACAAGTGAGAGATTTTTGATTGAAGGGTGCATTACTTGATTTTAAAATAATTGAAGGAAACGCATACTATCTATGATTATTTATTGAACCTCATAGTAGGATATATGCCATTTGAAGGCATCTCTGGCACAGCTTCCAATCATCATCAATGTAGTGCGAAGGCTGCGCTGGACCATACCCGTGAGTTCAACGTAGAAGTCTAAGGCCCAATCCCAATTCTATTTTTGTACCCCTACCCCTTGGCCCTTCCCCTTGGCCCTTACAACGAAGGGTTAAGGGGAATGGCTTCAAAACTTACCCCTAAGAATTGGGACAGCACTTCAACACCTGCACACGTCATCATGTCATCGCGATATCTTGCCTCATATGAGATCAGACGATCACGACTGCTGTAGTTATTCCAGTTGTGTTATTTTTTGGTGTTTGTCTTCAGGAAATCACTGAAAACATGTATTATGTTATCATAACGATCTAATGTGGCAATAAGATCATAACTGTACTGTGCATTTACTATGTGGCCATACTCATCTATGTAAACACATGAAAACAACAATAACATTATAGTAAAATAATGTAAAACACGGTAAAAAGCTCATTCCCAGCCACTAGACATTACTGACAGGGTATTCGAGTGTCATTACCCCTAAGTCTGGTCCTGAAAAATCTTTGTTCGAAGGGGTGTTTACCCCTTGCCCTTAGCCCTACGTTTTTAAGCTAAAGAGAATTGGGACACCACTACCCCTTGACGTGAACGTGCAAAACGAGGGGTAGGGGTAAGGGGAAGGGCTAAGGGGTAGATTTGGGATTGGGCTTTAATCAGCCTTAAGAGAGTGGGGTCACGTGACTCCACATGCTGTAGGGAAAGTAATTGAAAAAATTGACCTACAAAAATGAGATTGATTTATAGGTTCTGAATGTTGATTTCAATTACTTTTCGATTAATCGCCCAGCCCTAGGTGTGTCCCAGTACTGGGTTGCGGCAGGAAGGGCATCTGCTGGGTAAAACATGTACTGGATAAGTTGGTGGTTTATTCTGCTGTGCCGATCCCTTATGAATAAAGGGACTAAGCCGAAGAAAAATTAATGAATGATTTTGTTCTTACTTCGATTATATCAATTGATGACAATAGTATGTTGTTTTAGTTTGGTTTAACCCAGGGGTGTCCAAACTCGGTCCTGGAGGGCCGGTGTCCTGCTGAGTTTAGCTCCAACTTGCTTCAACACACCTGGTTGAAGTTTCTAGTGTAACCAATGAGAGCTTGATTAGCTGGTTCAGGTGTGTTTGATTAGGGTTGAAGCTAAACTCTCCAGCACCGAGTTTGGACACCCCTGATTTAACCAATATGCCGCTTCAAATCTTCAGATGCTATACAGAATATATAATGTTTTCTACTTGCAGCATGTATAGGAACACTTTGGATTGATTAATATAAAAGAAATCTGGGTTTCTGCTTAAGGTTTGGCATGATGCCCTCGAGGCGAATGTGATTTGGCTGCATAACGAAAGCCTGGCTTTAATTAAAGAAGCAGCACTCAAAGCAAGGTCTCCTTGAATCTGACTCCAAGCCGTACACCTGTCATTTATAATAGCTTCCCATACCTCACATACTTTTACATAGATACAAAGTAAGAAGCCTAATGGATTTTCTTTACTTTTTGTTTTACTCCTATGCATCAAATGTGGTTGTGTTGTAAATTCTGCTTAACATAAACTCCATCTCTGCAAGCTCTTTTGAGTTGAGCAAAGACTGTAGAATACAGAAGATAAATCACTTCTGAAAAAGTTCAACAGTCAATATGGACGCTCTAGCAAGAGGCCCCGCCTTCAAGTAAAGGAGCCAATCATCAATCACTGTAGATGGACTCCCTTTAAGTGGCATGTGCATTAGCTTGGGTAACCTGAAAAACAAAACAAATTATTTTGATTCAAATATTTACAAACAAAATTTAAGAGATACTTTTTCATTCAATTTTCTTCGGCTTAGTCCCTTATTTATCAGGGGTCGCCACAGTTGAATGAACCACCAACTATTCCGGCATATGTCTTAAGCAGCGAATGCCCTTCCAGCCACAACCTAGTACTGGGAAACGCCCGTACACTCTCACATTCACAAACGTACTCATACGCTACGGCCAATTTAGTTTACCCAACTCACTTGTACCGCATGTCTTTGGACTGTTGGGAACATACCAACTCCACACTTGTGCGGGACTTGTGCTAACCACTGAGCCACCATGCTGCCCCAATTTAAGAGATTGTTGTTCAATTTAATAGGTGATTCCAAATATGAAATTTAAACATAAGCTTGGCAATCAGCTTTGAGGAATTTGATGTTTCCCCATTTAAAGAGACAGGATCTTGCTTGCTCGAGGCATTTTAAAGATGCCTGCTGTGTAAAATGACTTGCCTCAAAGGAATTTTGGTTTGAGTCACTTAAACATACGTAAGAATACATGCACTAAACAAGTTTGTAATGAAAACGGACTATAATCCTGTCAACTAAAGAGAAGCATTTCGAAACAAATGTTTGTGCATGGAGTGCCACGGTGACGAAGTGAGTAGCACGTTTGCCTCACAGCAAGAAGGGTGCTGGTTCGAGCCTCAGCTGGGTCAGTTGGCATTTCTGTGTGGAGTTTGCATGTTCTCCCCGTGGTGCCATGGGTTTTCTCCGGGTGCTCCGGTTTCCCCCACAAGTCCAAAGACATGTGGTATAGGTGAATTGGGTAGGATAAATTGTAGTGTATGAGTGTGAATGAGAATGCATGGATATTTCCCAGAGATTGGTTGCAGCTGAAAGGGCATCCGCTGTGTAAAACAAATGCTGGATAAGTTGGCGGTTCATTCCGCCATCGAGACCCCGGATTAATAAAGGAACTACGTCGAAAAGAAAATGAATGAATGAATGTTTGTGCTATCGCCTCACAGCAAGAAGGTAGCTGGTTCGAGCCTCGGCTGGGTCAGTTGGCATTTCTGTGTGGAGTTTGCATGTTCTCCCATGTTCGCGGGGAAATTGGGTAAGCTAAATTGTCCGTAGTGTATCTGTGTAAATGAGTATGTATGGATATTTTCCAGTGATAGGTTGTGGCTGGAAGGGCATCCTCTGCGTAAAACATATGCTGGATACGTTGGCAGTTTGTTCCGCTGTGGTGACCCTAAAGGGACTAAGCCGAAAAGAAAATGAATGAATAAATGTTTTTCACCAAAGCAAAGTCGCTTAACATTTAAAAGCAAAGAAACAAAAAATAAAAGTTTTGTGAGAGCAGTTTTGACTACTTCTTAAAACCTGCTTGGTATTAGCACAAATTCCTGTTTGCACCTGGTATATTTATATCTCTTTAGTCCATTTCATAAAGTGCAAATGCAAAATGTTTTAGACAGTGGAAAATCAGTATGTCTCGTTGTCTGTAATAAACAAAAACAGATTAACTTGTACAGTTTCTATAAATCACTGCTTACAACATGCATGGATAGTGATTCATATCTCAAACGTGTGTTTGATTGATAGTATACAGTAGAGGCATTTCTGGTTATGAAGTAGGTGAACAGTGAAGAGGAGTTTGTTTTACACCCACACGGTTTTCTTTGTTTGCATTTGTATTGTCAAAAACAGTTACAGATTTGTATCTTTTTATGTTGCTCCAAGACTACAAACACCTTAGTCTGTCTGCTGCTCTTCGCATTGACTGTGGTTTGCAACGGTTGGCTCTGAGCTCAGCTTTTTCTTTCTTTCTTTTTTGTTTCTTGGGCAAACAAGCGCTTACTGTTTAAAGGTGTGAATTCATTGGCTGGACGAAGGATGCATGAATGGATGGAGGGATAGTTTGGTGTTGAAAAGCAGAAAGAAACGAGAAGTGACTAAAGTGGAAAGGAGTGTCCTTCTGTGTGCTTACAGGAATATCTCTTTTATAAAATCATCAGCACCCAGAGGTCTGTTCTTTGCTGGCGACTGGCCCCGTAGGTGGAGTTTCCTTCCTTTAGGCCAAACGTTGGAGGTGCCATGTTGGTTTCGACTTACTGGGGTGGGCCTTTTTCCTCTCCTCTCCCTGAATGCTTTACGTCAGGTGGTTCAGATCGCCCTTTATGGCAGCCAAGAGTTGTATGACACAGTTGGAAACTCTGGCTTGCATTGATATACCTTGGCAAAGAAAGCATTTCTACATGAAGTATGGAGGCACTCTTAAAATGCTAAAATATGACTTGACTGATGCCTGAGGTGTTTATTTGGGCATCGTCTGCTATGGCAGTACCAGCGTGATTCTTTTTCACACATGACAGTGCAAACTAATGGGTAGGACAGTACATTTGTTAAAGGGAAAAGCTGTGATTTGCATTTAGGATGGTTGTTTCGAAGAACAAACAGCCTCTGTATGCTCTTGTGTTTATTTGTGGGCAGAAACAGATGGACCCCCCACTGTTGGAGTTAGCCATTAGTTCTGGTCATTCATAAATCTGATGAAGGTCATCAGGGACGTGCTGTCACACAGAGCAAAGATAGGACAGGTGGGCATCGGGTCGGCCATGTGTACAGGTGGGCATTACTAAGCAGCTACCCACAGATACTGTTTGAAATGCAGGCTTTGTTCAACCACTGAATGGCGTCTACACCTGCTATGCAGACTGTTTGGATTTATGTAGTAGCAATTCATTTGACTACACAGTTGAAGTCAGAATGATTAGCCCTTCTGAATTATTAGCCTCCCTGTATATTTTTTTCCACAATTTCAGTTTAACGTTAAGATTTTTTCCAACACATTTCTAAACATCAGTTTTAAAAACTAATTTCTTATATATATATTTTTTTATTCTTTGGCATGATGACAGTACATAATATTTTGCTAGACATCTTTCAAGATATTAGTATTTAGCATAAAGAGAAATTTAAAGGCTTAAATAGGTTAATTAGGTTAATTGGGCAAGTTAGGTTAATTAGGTTAATTGTTCTGTTGACAACTGAAAAAAGAATATTGCTTAAGGGGGCTAATAGTTTTGACCATAAAAATGGTTTTTAAAAAAACTAAGTATTATTTCTATTATTTCAAATAAGAAATATTTCTCTTGTAAAAAATAAATATAGGAAATACTGTGGAAAAAATCCTTGCTTTGTTAAACATCATTTGGTAAATATTTGAAAAAGAAAAAATCACAGGAGGGCTAATTATTATAATATATATAGATATATAATAATAGGTGTTTAGAAATCTGTATTTTATTCAACAGTGTTCCATTAGATTGCTGAAAAATAAAGGAAAGAAATCAGTTTCACAGAAATCACAGTTTTCAAACAAAATATTAAGCAGCACAACTGTTCAACAATAACTGTTCTTTTTTAAAATCTGCACATTAGAATTGTGTGATGGATGATGTCACACACATACAGGTTATCGGTTAATGTTGTACAGGGTTTGGTTATTGGTTACATTTGTGAATAATGAGATAAATGATGCAGAGACAAGTATTAGGCTCTATTCAGTTTTTGTCAAAGACAGGTATAGTTTTATTGAGTGTAATGTGATGTTATCATCAAATCACATTAAACTCATTTATAATAAGTGTTGGGGAAAGTGACTTTTGAAACTAATGCATTATAATATTAAGTTACTCCCCAAAGTAAGCAGTTGCATTACTTAGTTACTTTTTATAGTGGGTTATGCATTCCTTTGCATTAAAAAGATGCATTAAATACTTTTAGCTGAATGAAGCTTAATCTCTTGGAGAGTTTGTTTTCCTAATTTTTTAAAATAACCTTCATTTACCTTTAAAAAAACACATTAAATTAAAAATAATTTAGGATAATATTAATTTCTGGGAACTTCCTTGCCCCAGAGCTATATGTGCTGTATATACCGTTTAATGAAAGTTTAAAGCAACGTGTTTGCTACTTTTTGTCTTTTTAGTTATGTAATATCGCTGTCGATCACAGACAATCCCCTTTTCCTTTTCTTCAATGTGTTTAAAATAATAAACACATTCTATCATTGAGTGCATCACTTAACGAGACTGCAGTTTATTTTTTTTTATCTAATTCATTAAACTAATAAGTAACATTACATTACATTTTTTAAGAAAGCAACTCGTTATTTCACTCGAAAGTAATGCATTATTTTGCTCGCTACTCACAGAAGTAATATTATTACGTAGCTCGCATTATTTGTAATGCATTACCCCTAACACTGTTTATAATATTCTCTATTTGAACGCTGTTCATCAAATGATTTTAACAAAAAAAGTCATATAAGCAAAATGTAACCGTCATCAATCAATCCTGAGCAACATCAAAACATTACAATAATTTCTGAGGGATCATGATAGAAAATTAGTAATGAATGAATAACTGCAGCTTTACCATCACGGCAATTAATTACATATTAATTAACCTTATATAT
>CAIGQQ010037820.1:1148493-1198489 GCA_903798035.1 Danio albolineatus | reverse complement strand
AAGGATGTTTCCCAGAGATGGGTTGCAGCTGGAAGGGCATCTGCTGCATGAAACAAATGCTGGGTAAGTTGGCGGTTCATTCCGCTGTGGCGACCCCGGATTGATAAGGGGACTAAGCCGAAAAGAAAATGAATGAATGAATATATTAATTTTTTTAATAATATTTCACATTATTATAATTGATAATGCATTTGTTTTATAAAGAAATAATCAGCTTTGGTGGGCTATGAGACACATTACTTGTGAATGATCGTGTAAGCGTGTGTGTGGTCATCAGTGAGGGACATGCTGTGAGCTCTGAGAGGTGTTGCTCTGCAGGAAACAGTGTGGAATGTGTGGTGTGAGCTGCTCTGTTTCATCATGAGTAAAGCTTTGGCCTGATCACGTGCAGACCTGTGTTGCAGACCTGTGTTTTTTAGAGCTCTTTCAAACTTACTCATCAAGTGTCACTTTCACTCTGAATCGATAGGGGCCTAATCACGACACAAACAAGGTGTTTTGGTCTTGTGTCCACATATGCATGCTTTAACGTGTGCAACTAAAATGCAAAGGGCAGTTCTTTATTTAATATTGTGTGTTGGAATTAGCAGCAGGAATCTTCTCTGTCTGCCTGTCCATCTGTCTTGCTTTCTCTCACCTCATCCAGCCTGAATCCCCACTGCGACGAGTGAGCGATGAAGTGGACTGCATATGCAGCACTGCTGATGAATTATTGAGCAGTGGAAAGTGGACATGATGGAGTCTTGCATACAGAGAAGCCACTGTGTGAAAGGATGACTGGTGTCAAGAAAAGAGAGCGAGGGGTTACAGGCTTCGTTATGTCTACCCACAAAAGCTCACTTTTTTTTTATAAATGTTCGCAAATATACTTAGGCTGTGGTTTGAATGTAGCATTGTACAGCAAATAGTCCTGTTTTTTTACAAATTTAATGTGATGGTAAAATAAAATGTCTATGCTTTCTGTCCTTTATGAAAAATAGATCAGGTCGCATGTCTCCGTGACCCCATTTACACATGGTATTTAGACACATTTTTGTTAATCCAGTGACAGGTGGACAATGTAAAATATTTTGTCCACGTTTTACCACTTCCAGAGACTCTGTACAATCTTTACATGGCTTTACAATTCAAAGAACATAGTTGCTTAAAAATAAGGTCTATTTACCTAAGAAGCTAAATCACATAAGACATGGAGGACCCCACTCAGTGTTTGTTCTGCACCACATTGTAAAACACAGTCTACTATACTGTGCTGCTTTTAATGATCGCAGAGGGCTTTTTTTAATCAAATGATCTTTCTTAAGGACATTTTTAACAAGGTGTTACTGGGAAAAACTAGAATTTTCATGTATTACCGTACGTATTTCATGTAGTCATGTATTAACGCTAAAAGGCATATTTAATGGATGTATTTAATCTTTTCTTGTTTTTAATTGTATATTTTATTAATAAAATGTTCTTGAAAATATATCTATGAAATGTCTATCGCTGAATTTATACGGAATGTATATGATTTATGCAAAAAAATGTACATAAAAAAATATTTTCTTCAATTTTTTGTCTTTTTTCCTAGTCTAAGTATCTGCTTTTCAAAGCAAAAACTAAATTATTTTATCTACCCCACTGGCAGATAATTTATCTTGTTTTAAGAAGAAATTCAAACCACATACCTTGTGTAACTGTATTCATATTGCAATATTTAATCGCAGAAAAATAAAATATTGCAAAATCAGATTTTTCCAATATCATGCAGCCCTAATAATAATAATAATAATAATAATAATAATAATAATAATACAATTATAATAATAATAAAAATAATAAAAAGAAGAAGAAGAAAAGGAAGAAGAATAACAATAATTTCACTCACTTTTCCTCAACTTAGTCCCTGATTTATCAGGGGTTGCCACAGCAGAAATAACCACAAATTACTCTAGCATGCATGTTATGTTGTAGATGCCCTTCCAGCCACTAACAACAAAACCAATAATAATATTATATATATTATTATATTGTTTTTTATTAATATATTGTTTTTCTATACAGCTTTAAACACAGCTTGGTTGAGTATTGTTGAGAAACTATATATATTTTTTAGCAATACAAGCATGTTTTAATTTTTAGAAGTTCAAACCCTCCTCACTAAATTGTTGCCACCAAAAGGAGAACAAAGTTAAACTCTCATTTTTTGAGTGCTTCTTGTTTCACTGTTAAAAACAGATTACTGGACCAGCGCTTACAGGAACATCGATAGTCAAACTCATAATAGGAAACTACTGCTTTGACATTGTTGTGTGTGAGAATGAGCATGTGTTCAGTTGACACAGAGACAAGCCTGAGCACAACGTTCAGCTGTCGTCACTTCAACAGCCTCCTGGGATGGGAGGAACACAAAACATGGGAAAAATGCGAAAAATGCCTCCCTACAACTCCCCCTTCCATTACAAACTGATACCATGTTCAGAAACATAGCCTGTGGAAACGGAAAATGTAGCGGTTAATTAACTGTAATTATCAACCCCAAATGGAAATAATGTTGACATCAAGCCCGTGTTTGCACCGTAAACACAAGGGCAGACCTCTTTTTTTGATTTTACACAACAGTTTGTCTGTTGGGTTGTGTTATGGGTGTAAGCCCTTGTTTAGCGCAGCTTTCAAAACAAGTGCTCTGTGCATGTAATCCATCAAGCAAAGATGAAGTCAGTGTTGATGTTTGCCTAAAAACTGGTTCCTCAAAATGGATAATGGTTTTAGACAAACTTCCAATAACATCACAATGACATCACATTTAAAATGTATTCAAATGAGCTTTAGTTATAAGCTAGCAAATATTTTGCAGCTTCAGTGCTAATGCCTTGGTAGAAATGGAAAAAATAATATATAGACAACTACAGTTGAAATCAAAATTATTGGTATTTTTTTTCTTTTTCAAATATTTCCCAAATGATGTTTAAGAGAGCAAGGAATGTTTCACGGTATTACCTGTAATATTTTTTTTCTTTTGGAGAAAGTCTTAGTTTATTTTATTTGGGCTAGAATAAAATCAGTTTGTAATTGTAAAATGTAAATGAACGATTTAGTTGTAAAATGTAAAAAAAAAAAAAAAAAGCATTTTAATATATTTAATTTAAGATTATTAGCCCCCTTAAGCAATATATTTTGATAGTTTTTATTATAATATTTTTTATACAATTACTTGCCTATTTAGCCTAAAGGCTGATTTATACTTGCGCATCGAGTGATCGGAGTGACCCACAGCACCTGCCTTGTCGTGCATTTATAGTTCCGCATGCTGTTTGTGTTGCTCTGTAATAACACTTCTGAAACGTTAGCTGGCAGGTTTTTATGTTCCTCTGTGTGAGTTTCTTCGCGGGTATTTTGTTTTTTTTTAATGCTACAAGTAGCTAAATCTTGCTCATTTAGTGGCCAAAACCAGCGAACATGCAAGAACTTTAATCATAAAGGTAAACACAAAACAAATGTTTGCATCTGGAGCTCCTTTACGGGACTCATCACTTGGAAACACTCACTTCAGCGGGCTCGCAGCTCTTAGCACCGCCCATCCTCGTCACCGGTACCAAGCCGACCAATCACAGAGCTTGCTCTATGCATCGTTGTGACTTGCAGTTAAATTTTTTTTAAATAGATGCTTGTCAGCCACGGCGGGGGCTATGCAACCACACGGATTCTGCACCGGACCATATGTGTGTGCTTGAAGCAGAAGTATAAATCAGCCTTAACTTGCCTAGTTACCCTAATTAACCTAGTTAAGCCTTTAAATGACACTTTAAGATACTAGTGTCTTGACTTCAACTGTATGTCATCGAAATCATCCTTTCCCATTTGTACACTCTGTAAATATGTAACTTGTGGTCTTGCTCCATCTTTAGACTGCAATTTTTTAATCTACTGTAATGTTGAGCTTTCTTGTGTTCATGTTTTCTATATTTAATGTTTTGTTTTGAGTGTAAGCCTTCATATAGCATAGCTTTCATAACAAATGCTCTTTATGCAGGTACATCTCTCAGTCAAAGCTTAAGTTAAAGGCCTTCTATTTTAGTTCTTTTACAAGGTGAAAAATGAGCCTTTGGTGTCTCCAGAATCACTGTAAAATTTCAGCTCAAAATACCCATCAGGTAATTTATTATACCCTGCTTAAAATGTTTATTTCGGGGTCTGTTTTGCTTTTTTTTTTAACCTGTGCTTTAAATGCAAATGAGCTGGTTCTCCCCACCCACCATTCCGACATGATTCTCCTTCGTCATTAATAAGAAGTCAGTGACTACTTTTACATGGACATTGTTAATCGAATAATTTGCCTTAATCTGAATAAGACAATAATATGATTAAGGTGTTTACATGAGTTGCTTTTTGAATGTTCCTTTCATGATCCCGTTCTACATGTTATAGCACATAATTTGCTTAACATCATTATCATTGCGTCACCACGTTATCCACATTTCCTCCAGAGTTTCATGTAATTATGGGTCTTTCACAACTTTAACTACACTTTGTCAGTTTCACTTTCATTCAGGAACATTTCATTCATGCTTCCCTGACAAACTGAGGTATGAGAGTATAAAGTAAGGGCTGGTGTAATAGAAATTGAGACCGCATGCCGCATGAAAAAAAAGCATTTTGTGATGTGTGTAGCAATTTTCTCAACTTCAAAAATTTAGGAGCACAATAAAAAATTTTGAACCACCCGCCAAAAATGAATGAGCACCACTGCAAATTGTATATTAACAGATTTATTGTATTTAAGAACAACATCAATCAGGACTAACAAAAATAATATCACATCTAAAATCAATTCAGATGAGCTTTAGGTGTACTTCAAACAAAGAAATATTTTGACTTCAGTGCTTTTTTCTTGGTTGTGTTGAACTGAAGTCTATAAACACCTACAGCATCAAAATCTGAGATTATGTTTGAGATTATGTTTATGTTTATGAAAAACGAGATTGTCTTTCTAGACAAGATGTGATCTTATCATTGAATTTTGATGTGATGTTATGCCTGAACTGTATATTTCATATATATTGAAGTTACTCATGTTTGTATTCCCTCTCTGTTTTTGTGTTTAGTCATACTTCGTCACCGACTATGACCCCACGATTGAAGACTCGTACACAAAGCAGTGTGTGATTGACGAGAGGCCTGCACGGCTGGACAGTAAGTACACTGCTGATGGATAAAGGAGTCTGATTCTTAAATAAATCTCAGAATATATTGACTTTATTCTGCAACGTGGAAGTGCCCTGTTTTTGTGATTTGTTTTAAAACTTCCGATTCAGTAGCTATGGGAGAAAGGACTAGGAATAATAAATGGCAGAAAACGGTCAAACCACTTGGTCTACAAACAAGTATATTCATGATTATACATAAAAAGTAAAATAATATAATACGAAAATATCAGATTGAACCATCAAGCAGTGTAACAAGCTATTTTTAATGTCTAAAAGTCAATGGAAGTGAATAAGAGCTGAAGTCTCGAGCCAAAAAGATTCCAATGGCAGTGCTTGATCTTACATGAAGCATAAGGTCAGTAGAAAAACAACATTCTGCTAACCAGCAAAGATGTTTGATGATTTGATAATATATCATGGTGAACAGGTAAATTCCAGAGCACTGGTGCATTTTGCTATTGTTCTGTGCATGATGCTGATACTTGTACAGGCAGGGTTATGATAAATGAGAAGGAATGAAGTACTTGAAATCTGAACGGTTTTTCTAGGACAAAGTAACATGATTTAAAAGGTATGGTTGACCCCAGAAAAAAATGATGTCATTTCAACCCTGTACAGGTTTTCTTCTATAAAACACAATGGAAGATGTTTCGAAACTCTCCATGCAGTGAATGTCAGTGCTGTCCTTTTTTGTTTCCAACAGAAGATAGTATAGGACTATTTGAAACATGAAAAAATTAATGCCTTTTGACTGTATGTGGACACAACAGTGGCATCTTGGAGGAGGGCTGGGCGATTAATCAAAAAATTGTTGAAATCGACGTTCAGAACTAGAGATGCTCTGATCAGCATTTTTGGCGCCGATCACTGATTACAGATCACCAAGATCATGATCTGCTGATTGCCGATCACTCTATAATCTAGCAGAGTTTGCACCAAGACAGTTTTACATCTGTTACTAGTAACAACAGAACAGTTACTAATCATTATTACAATAATAAATAAAAACTAGTGTCTATTTAGTAATTACTAGTATCTAATGAATATGTACTAGTATATATTTATTAAGTGCTAGTATCTAATAAATAAGAACTAGTATCAAATGAATAAGCACTAGTGTTAAATAAAATAACCTAGTGTCTAATGAATAAGCTCTAGTATATTTTTTATAAAGCACTAGTATCTAAAGAAGAGGCACTGTCTAATAAATAAGTACTATTAGTTAATAGAAAAAAGAAAAAAAAAGTAGTTAATGGAAAAGATACTAGTATCTAAAAAATAAGCACAAGTAACATGAAAATAGATACTAGTATGGGCTAAAGATTAAATGTCAAAACGGCTTGCCATACATGCAAAGCAAACTGGAGAGTGTGCACCACACACAGCAGGCCAGGGAAAGCTGTGTCTCTCATTGCTTACTGCATGTTTTTGGCGTTTTCTGTTAAAATTGCGTGGATTTTTTTCTCTTTCGGTCCCCGAATAAAACATGCTGCTAAATGCGTTCACCAAAGCCTCAGCAGAACGTGACTCTGTGAAATCCTGACAGTGTAGCACAATTTTGTGTCTTTTGAAGTTTAGGTCAATAAAGTGTGCTGTTAAGCTTATCGGGGACATTGGACAGGCGTCTGCATTCCACATATCACAGGTTGTTCGTCGAGGCAAATGAATTCCATAATTCTGAACGCGATGTCTTTCCACCTCGTACTATCCCTGCTGTATGGTTCACGCCGTTTAAATGCATCACTCACAGTCGGCTGGATGAGGGATTGGGATGTTGTTGACTTGTATGGCGTGTTATAAGATGCCTAATCATGTTAGTGGTGTTAAAAATGTCGTTGTTTGCTCCCACTTCGAGCGATTTCATCACGACACACATTGCAAACGGCTAACTTTACGTTATTGAACACTTTTGAAAAAGACAGGGGAACTCATGTTGCCACTGGTAAGCTCTGCTCTGCTGTTGTTTACATGTGCGCCATGCATGCACGTGTGAAAAGGTCATGCGAGTAATTTACGTCAAGTGATCGGCTTTTTTGATCAGCGCTTTTGGGGATAGCTGATCAAGTTATTTTTAGCCAATATAGGGTGATCGTGATCGGTGGCTGATCAATCTTAGCATCACTATTCAGAACCTATAATCGATCAAATTTTTTCAATTTTTTCAAGTCAATTTTTTCAATTGCTTTCCCTACTGCATGTGGAGTCACGTGACCCCACTCTGTTAGGACTAATTTATACTTCTGTGTCGGACGCACAGGTCTGATATGAAACAGCCTTTGTGCGGGTGCATACCTGCGGAACTCTGAAAAAATGTAACTATTTTCTAGGACAAAATAGCATGATTTAAAAGGTATGGTTGACCCCAGAAAAATTATGTTATTTCAACCCTGTCCAGGTTTTCTTCTATAAAACACAATGGAAGATATTTGAAAACTCTCCATGCAGTGAATGTCAGTGCGGTTCATTTTTGTTTTCAACAGAAGATAGGATAGGACTATTTGAAACATGAAGAAATTGTATGCTTTTTGACTGTACATGTACACAACAGTGGCATCTTGGAGGAGGGCTGGGCGATTAATCAAAATATAGTTGAAATTGACATTCAGAATCTATAATCAATCTAATTTTCCAAGTCAAGTTTTTCAATTGTTTTACCTACTGCATGTGGAGTCACCTGATCCCACTCTGTTAGGACTGATTTATACTTCTGTGTTGAACGCACAGGTGTGATATGAAACCTTTGTGCGGTCGCATACTTGCGCACCTCTCGAAAAATGTAACTACACATTACACGTTTCGACTACATTGACGATGACTCTAAGCTGCGCCAGAAAAGCACAGAGATGCCAAATTTTCCATTACGATAAAATTATTTACATTTAAATATTTGTTTACGGAAGACTCAGTAAATGCACTGTTAAATATTATTTACAGGATAGACAAGAGTTATTTTATTTAGAAGAGATACTGCTCATTTTCTACTTTTAAAATGAAAGACATAATAATAATGATTAATTTTGTTTCCACAATAGCTTATTATTTTAAAGCTATTTATTTTCACTATTTTTATATGAAAGAATGACCGTCTGTTTAGGCAATGTGGGTTTTAATTTAAGTAGATGTTCAACGTTGAAGTAAATAATCATAAATAGTAGATAGTGTGTGTTTGCTTCAATTGTTTTAAAATCAGGTAATGCGCCCTTCTTTCAAAAATCTCTCACTTGTTATATGTGAGCATGTTTACTGTACAAAACTCGTCAGTGAACTATGAGGGCAAAAAATAAAATAAATGCTAATGTGGCTAAATGCTAACATGGTGGTTGTGTGTTTGTTAGTTCTGGATACAGCAGGACAGGAAGAGTTCGGAGCCATGAGAGAACAATACATGAGGACAGGGGAGGGTTTCCTTCTAGTCTTCTCTGTCACCGACCGGGGAAGGTGAGCAAACGTTCCACTCACGCTTTCTCTCTCAACTTTCTCTCCTTCTTCCCCTTTCCCTCCACAAGGCCTGTCTCAGTTTCACTTTCAGTCTGTTTCTGGCTTGCCGTTTTTAATTCAAACCCCCTCCCTTCAATCATTCACATCACCAACTGTAGCTGTGAGATGTGCTAAATTGCGTCTTGAGGTTTTGTCTGCAGTTACAGTAAATACTGTAGATCTCACACACATTGCAGGCCAGAGTGTATTTGGTTGTTTTGGGAGTGTTTGTGCCCTCTTGGTCTGTCCCAGTTTGTGTTTATACGTAAACAGACTTTCCTTCCTCCGTTTACATTACGGATGGCACAGACCTCTCGGAGCACACTCTCCAGAGTCCATGACAAGCATTTCCTCCTGAATGACATTTAAACGGCTCGAACTGTTAGAATCAACAGAGAGCTCATATCAGTGTCCTTTTTTTCCCAGTTTACACACACACACACACACACACACACACACACTCTCTCTCTCTCTTTCTCTCTCTCTCTCACTCTTCTTCTTTTCTCTCTGATGGCTTTCAGTCATCTGACAGCATTACTGGAAAGTTTATAGTAACGGCATGAGAACTGAGTGACCTTGTGTCATCCTGTGCACTGTGATGCGTGTTCTGTGGACCAGAACAGAAAGAGAGAGTGAGACAAACACAAGTCATGCCAATAAATCTCTATTGAATTGAATTTAATTTAAAAAATAATTAAATTAAATTAAATTAAATTAAATTGAATAATTAAAAAAAACGTTTTAAAATTATTATTATTATTTAAAAAATGTAAACACTACAAAATAAAATAACTTAATGAAAAAAGAAAAAATATTAAAGTTGAGTTGAATTTTAAAAAATTGAATTTGAGTTGAATTTAATTACATTAAATAAAAAAGCTGAAACAAAAAATTAAATACAAATATTTTTTAAAAAATTAAATCAAAGAAAGAAAATAAATTGAATAAAAAATTACAAAATGTAAAATTTTATTTAAAAAAATAATAAAAAAAATATAAAAATGAAATAAATTGAATTGAACCGAGAGGTTTACTAATACTTTATTTCTATATATGTTTTTAATTTATTCTGATTTAAACACTGAAATTTAATAATCACTCGTGACATTCCAAGGAGATATTTCTGCTGAAACGAATAACTTGGCCTACATGAACTCTGCGGCCACAGAAATATGCCAGTTTTTTTTTTTTTTTTTTTATTTTTTTTGTTATTTTTTTAAGCCCATCGTTGAGTTGTTTATTTACTAATATAAAACCCGAATAATACAAACTGCCTGGATGTACTTTATTCCTTATGCAATACAAAAAATTATATTCAGAAATCAATTCCATTCTTATTCTTGCTGCAATCAAACACAAAACAATACTTGAGGATCAGTTGCTGTCAGCCCTAGGCCTTTATTTTTCCTTGTTTTTCATGTGGCCAACTCTGTCCTAAAGACTGGACCTTTTTTCGCTTTAGGTTAAGTGCAGAAAAAGAGCTCTACTGTATGTGTGTGTTTTCATTGCAGAATATATTGGTGTTTATATATATATTTTTATAATTTTATAATTAATTATTAATTTGCTGAATAACAGCAGGTGTAGTTTATAGTTTTATTTATATAAAACAGAGTGTTATGATAAATTGTTCGAAGATCTTCACGTTGGCAGTATGTTTATTGCTTAAAATATTTAATTATTTGAACTAAAATTCAAGTTGTTTAAAATAAATGAGGAACACAAATGTCTTCATGATAAACTTTAACTTCAAGGTTAAATGTTGCAGAATAAAATTAAGCTCTTTAAATAATAATAAATAGCCATTATTCAATTGTTATATTTATTTATTTATTTGGAGAATTATACTTCTTATCCATGTTTTTCAAAACAATAAATAGATAAATTATTTAAAATGTATTTATTTATTTGGCACATTATTTGTGTGTTTGTGTAATCACAGCAATTTTTAAGTCATTTTTAATTGAAAGTAGTTTTAGTTTTTAATATTTAATGTATATAACCTTGTTTTCCTCAGTTTTGAAGAGATTTACAAGTTTCAACGGCAGATCTTGAGAGTGAAGGACCGAGATGAATTTCCCATGATTCTAGTGGGTAACAAAGCCGATCTTGAGCAACAGAGACAAGTGAGTGACAGAATCACGTAAATTGTCATTTCAGAGAACTACACTGAATCAGTAATAGACTGTACGTTTCAACACTCTTTATCTGCACTGAAATCATAGCTTGACGTGCTAATTTATTGTATCTGTTGCAAAGTTTTGGTCTCTACTGTTTCTGCTGTAAAATGACACATGCATTACTGTACGGTAAAATGACACATTACTGTACTGTATGCACATTCATACAGTACACAATGTTGCTGTTAAGATGCAATTAAGTGTGGATGAAATTCAGTCCTGAAAAATCAATGAAGAGTGCTGAAAGAGTGAAAAATATCAGTGTGTCTGAGAGGGAGAGAGCTTGTAATAAAACAGGGGGTTACTGGGTGCATCGTGCCATTGAAGGACACTCAAATTGTGTTACACTGCCTCCTAGTGATAGAACGGAAAATATCAGCATGTCCCAGTTTACTGCATTAAAGGGGTAGTTCACCCCCAAATTACTGTTTACTCTCCATCAAGTAGTTCTGAACTTTTGAGTTTATTTCTTCACAGGAGAAGATATTTTGAAGCTTAAAACCTGTAACCATTGACTTCCATAGTAGGAAAAACAAATACTATGGAGGTCAGTGGTTTCAAAACATTCTTCAAAGTATCTTCTTTTGTGTTTGCCAAGAAACAAAAAATGTACAAGTCAAATAACTGACGATAGAATTAAAATGTTTGATAAACTGATCCTTATTTTTTTACTTCATGATATATTTGACAGAAAATGTTTAGCCAGTAAGAAACAGAATGTTAAATGTAAACGAATAAGTGCTGCATTTTAATGGAGGATAACTGTTTTGTTCAGGTGACCCAGGAGGAAGGACAGCAGCTCGCTCGACAACTCAAAGTCACGTACATGGAGGCCTCAGCTAAAATCCGGATGAATGTAGACCAGGCTTTCCACGAACTGGTCCGAGTCATAAGGTGAGTGTGAGAGAGTGTGTGTGTTAATGTTTTTTTTGTCCCGGTGGGGACTTAAACCTGAAACCACCAGGATAGCAAACCTGTGTGTGTGTTAGTGTCTGTGTGTAAAACAGTGTTGTGTTTTCACCAGATGGTGGCAGCACCTAGTCTGTAGTAGTCAGAATGGAATAGTGTTCTAGCATACTGCTAGCTTTGCAAATCTGTGCATATGATAAAAGTAAAACAAAACCTTGCAGTAATATGTGTGATCTCATCATATTGCAAATGTACTTATATTTACATATACAGGGCTGCATGATGCAGTGTCTTAAAGAACTACACTATCCTTCAAATCACTTGAGTTTTGTTATTTTTGACATTTTGACATTTTAGTATTTTAAAAACGTGTTTTATTTGTACGTAATGTGCTTTGATTGTATATAAAATTCACTTCTGTGAATGTAATTTATACATTTTGACCGATCTCGACCCATTCATATGTGGGGATGGGCCGGTATAAGATTCTGACGGTATGATAACCTTGAATAAAAATATCACGGTTTCACTGTATGACGGTATCGTGATTACTGCTCTAAAATATGCTCTTTTTAAATATCAGGCTGAAAACAAAACCTTTTTCCTCCTTTGAACACAATATATTTTATTTTGAGAAACATTTAAAGTATTTTGGGAGAGTGAACATGTCAGGCTAAATAATTCAAGTGAAGCATTGACTTCTGCTGTCTTCATTTGTTTCAAAAACACAAATGTCTTTACAATTTACACCTAAAAAACAAACAAAAAAAATGTAAATAAAAATATCACCCATACCTTAGGAACGGTATAGCAGAAATTTTTGGCGGTATGAAAACCTTGACTTTTCCATACCGCGGTATACCTTGAAAACGTTTATCACCCCATGCCTATTCACATGCATACAGCTGTGAAAAAATTTTGCATTTTTATTTGTCTGAAAACATATTTTATCTCATGCAAATGGAAACTGATCTAAATGACTGGTTTTCAATCCTGGTTTTGGGGAACTACTTCTCTGCACAATTTGTATGTCATCCATATTTAAACTGCACCTATGATAAAAATCAACTTTTGTAAGCTGTTTGGACACAACTTCGTGTAGGTATAGTGTGTCCACAGTCATATTGGATTGATATAAACACAATAAGTCTCTTTTTTTAAATTTCCTGACGTTAAAAATATGATCCAAATCCCAGTGATTTTGAGGCCCACCGCAACGTGACGTAGGAGTGCGGTTTTCCCCACCCTTATAATTGATTGACAGTTGGCATGTCTCCATAATAACATGTACAGTATACACGTTTTAATCCCAGTTTCTTTGCAAAAAAGTTCTGTGGACATATGTTACAACTCATCAGCTGCACATCAATGAATAATTTTATAAGTTTAAAGCACTTTTGTGTTTGTAAAAAGACAGTAGAATCGCTATGTAATTATTAACCACTATAATCATAACGGCCGCATGGTGTGAGTAAACATGCATTTGTGTGTGACTCAATGTTTCAGAAAGGCTTGAATAAACTCCACCATAATTGCATCAAATAAACTTACTTGGTATTTTTGACTAATGAGCTGTATTTCAGCGTGATCCGAGGCTGTCTCAATCACTGACTGCTGCTTATCTGACGTAACGCATGAGAAGCAGCTCATTTAAATTTAAAGCCACAGGCTACAAATACAGCTACACTGTAGTCAGACACCAAAATAGGCAGATTCCATATTAAATATTAAATCATCTGATGGGTATTTTGAGCTGCAACTTTACAGACACATTTTTGAGAAACCAAAGGCTCATCTTACATCTTGTAGAAAAAGTGCCGTTTAACACAACTGATTCAGTTCATCGGATCATTCACCAGCATCTTTGCAAGATTAAAAAAGACAAAATGTGTAAAGCTGAGGGTCCCTAGAACCAGGACAACATTTTTATTTTAAATTTGAAAGAATAATCACCAGTAGTTGCCATGAAATGAATATTTGTCCTTCTTATTTTATATTTATATATTTGTGTGTGTGGATTTCATCATTCTATAAAAATAAATTTGCCCTTATAATCTTTTATGAAATACCATAACCTTCCCTCCGATTTGAAATGACTCTTCTTTTCAGGTCACATGGAATGCCTTTAAGGAGGGGATTTCAGTTCTTTAGGGCAGGGCTATCGACACATCTAATGTGTGCTTCCTTTCCTTGTGTCTTCCTTTATTTGTTAGCAACGCCCATCTTTCAACGATCCAATCAGTTCCTGTTAGACTAAATCATGCACCTCCCTACACTTCTTTCACATTTCATTTAGATGTACATCACGATTTGGGGAAAAAAGGACAGCGTTAACTTCCGTTAGCAACTTTAACTTACCAAAATGACTGTTAAGTGTTTAATGTTTAAATAAATTAAACTGCAGAATAACTGGAAAGAAACTAATTCGTTAGCCAGATGTCTTGTATTAAATAAGCATCGGATCTTCATTTAATTTAAGAATGAGTGTTTATTCTTTCCCCTGTCTTTTTCTCTGTCTCAGGAAGTTCCAGGAGCTGGAGTGTCCACCTTCACCAGAGCCCACGCGCAAAGAGAAGGACAAGAGCGGCTGCCACTGCGTGATCTTCTGATTGGCCGCTCAGAGCCGCCAATCACCCAGCTGCTGTCACCGACCCCTCCCCCCCCACACACCCTGCCTTCTGACATCACGTCCTGTGCGGATCAGTTCGCTGCCTTTCTACATGTGCATGTCTTCAAATCAGCAGTCGCTCTCATAGCCTTATCAGGGGCCTTTGTGCCTCCAGGACTTCACTACTAGAAGAACCAAACTGACAAAATCTTGACCGAACTCACCATTCTACCTTCAACTAGAGTACTGACATCAGCGTGACCTAGAATATGGTAATCGTGCCCCAACACTAAACATCGCTTCTTACAAACACAAACACACACACACACGGGCACACACACACGATTCCTTTTTTGTATTTCGAAGGATTTTTTTCCCTCTTGCCTTGTGACGTTTGTACTCTTGCTGCGATTTGAAGGATTATACGAAACACCGTTGGGATTGCGAACTACTACTTTTAGTCGGCAGTCTTTTAGAGATGACGTTCTGAAGCTTTGTTTGTGTGTGTGTGTGTGTGTGTCGTGCCATATCTGTTTTTACTTGCGTATGTTAAGCAGCGATTGTACATAAGTGAAAATTTGTGTGAGTTGAGACCACCTTTATAGTGTGCGTGCGAGTTTGACCAGCTTGTTTTGACATGCGTTGAAATGGTAATGTATACTCGCAGAAATGTACATATATAGATAGCCTCTAACATGATGCCAATTTTGTCAGTAGTGAAGTCGTTTGAAGTCTTTTTCATTTTTTTATTTCTTGTTTTATTTCTCGAGATGCCTTTTTTTGGTCTGCTTTTTTCCACATTGTAAGGCTTCTTGGCGTGTATGGATTTGATTACATTAAGGGATAGTTTGACTAAAGAATGAAAATTTCTCCGATAAGTCTCCGAAACACACATGCAACCTTTTTAAATAGATTCTGGGTAGTTTGCTTAGTCGTATTTTTAAAATTCAGTGTTAAAATTGTCTGTTTTCCTGAAATTCAGGATGCATCACAATTATTTTACATGATATTCTGACATTTAAGGCCATTTGAATATTCTAACAATACAAGATACTGTACTTTTTAGAAAGGTTCATTTCATTGTAATCTTATGTATATTTGAAAAAAATAAAAAACGAAAACATATACAATATATGAAAATCTTAATAAATCCAGAGGTTTTCTGCCAAAATAAAAGGTCCTTGGTTTAAAAGGATAGTTCACAGAAAATTTCATTTACTAAGTTTATCAACCTAAAGATGAGTAAACAGTGTCAGATTTAACATCGTTGGGTGAACTATCCTTTAATGCTTGAAAACAAAATGTAAAAAATGTATAATGTAGTAGGGCTGTGCAATATGGATAAAATAATCATACTGCGATTTCTTAAACGAATATTGCGATTGCGATTTTATTTGCGATTTGCTTTTTCAAACGCGCTACACACACAAATTCTAAATGCATTCAGCGCACAAGAAATGCAAAACCAAACACTTCACAATGAAATGACATAGTATTAAGTTTAATAAATAAAACTGTTGTAAAATTGTCTTTAAAACAGACAACATAAAATAAATTAAGATTAACTAACCTCAACTCTAGTTAAAAACATACTGTACACAGTAGTACTAACTGCTTGATAAACAAAACTGTAATAAATTGTCTTAAAAACAGACATGAAAAAAATTAAGATGAACTAACCTCAATTCCAGTCATAACAATAAATAAAAACTAACGTGAATCAAAAACACCTATTTGGTTTTCCTGCTCAACTTTATTGTGTGCAGAGTGAGCTCTGATTGGTTAACATCTTTCTCCCGCTCAGCTTAGCTGTAATTGCCCTGTGTGCTGCGTCAGCTCTGATTGGTTAACATATTAAAATCATGTGCACAAGAACTTGAGCAAAAATCGAAATAAATTAATAGATAAAATTGCAGCCTTTGCGATTGAGAAATTGCATGTGCTTAAATCACATTTTTTTTGCGATTTGCGATTAATTGCACAGCCCTATAATGAAGTAATAATAACAATTTACTTTTTTAAATGTATATTACCATTTTTGTCATTTTTATTTGGAAAACTACTGTTCTTTTAAATAATACTAAGAACTATTATTGTAATTTTTTTATCATCAGTGAAATATCAGTAATATTATACGATCATTTTAAATAGAGAAAAAGTGTGTGATTGTGTCTATGTACAGGGGTTGGACAATAAAACTGAAACGCTTGTTTTTAGACCACAATAATTCTTTAGTATTGTGTAGGCCCTGCACAGTGGCCAGAGAGATTTTGAGCAAATCTTCTTGCAGAATAGTGGCCAGGTCACTATTTGATGCTGGTGGAGGAAAACGCTTTCTGACTAACTCCTTCAAAACACCCCAAAGTGGCTCAATAATATTTAGGTCTGGTGACTGTGCAGGCCATGGGAGATCAACTTCACTTTCATGTTCATCAAATCCCTCTGTCACCAGTCTTGCTGTATGAATTGGTGTATCATCATCCTGATACATGGCACTGCCTTCAGGATACAATGTTTAAACTATTGAGTGCACTTGGTCCTCAAGTGGTCCTCTGGTTCGGTAGGTCTTGGCAGTGACATGCCCATTTCGCAAAAGTATTGGGTCTCTAAGCAATGCCATGATATTGCAGCCCAAAACATCACTGATGCTTCACTCTGAGCAGTTTGGGTGGTTTGGGTGGTAACTCTTTTTTTGGGGGGTTTTCCACAACGGAACTCTCCTAGATGTGGTGAAGATAGTGAAGGTGGACTCATCACAAGAACAATATTGACCCTGTGGAGCTCCTATTGAACAGTTTTGGTGCAAACAGGAGAGTTGATGTGCACATTTAATTCTGCAGTGAGTTGGGCATCTGTGGTTGTATGGCTTTTTAGCACTCAGATATCTCTTTCAGACAGCTTACTCCTGTTGGATGTGGTTCAACTTTTTAGGTGGTATTCTGACATTACCCTGGACACTGTGGCTCTTGATACATCACTTGGTGTGTTGGGCACAGATGCGCCAGTGAGATGCTCACCAAGAATTTTTTCCTCTTTTGAACATTTTTTCCAAAAATGTTGTGTGCAGTGCAATATTTAAGCAAAACTAATACATGTGCTAGTGCTTTTACTCTGCTAACTAAACTTTCACACTCTGCTCTTACTGGTGGAATGTGCAGTCAATGTAGATTGGTGCTGATTTAGCCATGAAACCTCCAAAATTAATTTGGCCAGTGCTTCATTTTCATTTTCCAACCCCTGTATGTGTGTATGTACATTATTATTATTATTATTATTATTATTTAACTTTTTTGTTTAATGGAAATCTATAGTGTCTAAGGTAGTTTTAAGGCCGACTGAATTTCATAATTTGGACAAAAAAAATCACACAAAATGCCATACAGGTTTGGAATGTCATGACAATTTTCATCTTTTTGGTTGAGCTGTCCCTTTAACTTCTATGATTGTGAAATGTATCGTACATGTTGCCAGATTGTTCAAGCCTTCTTGACTCTCAGCTCAGACTTTCTACAGACTCTCTCCAGACTCAGGTTCCTCCATATACAGTGTTTTCACAATGTTCGGACAACGTTCGCTCAGTTGTGCACAATGGCCTGTCTGTTCTCTGCTAGATACCCCACGAGAAGTTGTGTGTTTTTCTTCTGGCCTTCAATTCACTTTTTGCAGTGATTTTCTTTTTAAAAGTTGGTTTGGAAAAGCATTTAAGTGACTGAATCAGTGTGAAGACTTGGTTTCAAGGGGAACGGTTGAACTGCTGACATCACAGGCATCTTTTAAACATCTTTCCGTGCGCATAATCGGAAGCCTTTTTTAAAAACGTGTCACACACGAGAGAATTCATACACCAAATACACACATTCCCTCAAGACTGGCCTTTTTTTATAATCCGGTTCGACATCTCAGTGACATTCACTGATAATTCATACACCAAGGGTTCATATCACTATTGCATCGTCACACTTTATTGTCATCTTTCTGTTTTTTTCCAGTGTGCATTTGAGGGATACAAATAAACTCTTAGTTTTTGTGTTTTATCATCATGTAATATAAGAAAAAAAGATGGAAGTGATCTTTTGAATGGACATGATTAAATGTTTTTACTATATACTTTTATACATTATTTTCTTATCAGACTAGTTAATGAGTATTTTTATATGTTTGTAAGTGAAGAAAAAAATGCTCTAGCGGCACAACTGTGTATATGTAAAGAGGAGTATTTAATTATCTCGGTTTGTTTTTAACTGAAAAAAAAAGGCCAATGTATGTTGAACTGTGGCTTTTTTGGTGATCTGAAGCCGATAAACCACCCAACTAGCCGTCCACCTCATAGTGTATAACGTATTATAAGCCGATGAACTCAGGTTCATATCCTACACAAAACTTTGTTCGTTGTACCAGTAAACGGCAAAATGGATGAAGATGAAAGCGAGTAAGAACAGAAATGCATGGCTCTTCCTCGTCCCAGAGTCTGTGTACATCCAAACCATACTGTGTTTTATTTGTTTAACACATCTTTCCTTCCCCCTGTATAGCCTCTGGTGCTATAATAAATTCTATGATTTATCTGTGATACATTATTTTTTTGCTTTTCCTTCCTGAGGAAACACAGTGGCGAATGTTTACAAATGTGTTCTTTATTTGTTTCCTACACTCTAATAGGCTTCTGTGTTTTTAGGAAAGTCTGGGATTGTTTTGCTACTCTGAAAAAAATATTTAGAATTTACAGGTACATTTTACAAATAATTTTAAGGAATTGGCTAGCCATGCATATAATTAGAGTAACGCTCCACTTTTTTGTTTTCGAAAATACATCTCCAGGTTTGGTAGGGGCGATTTTAGCTTAGCATAAATCATTGAATCAGATTGGACCATTAGCATTTGGTTTAAAATGTGAAAAAAGGAGTTTTGATAGTCTTTATTTACTTGATCTTAGTACACTGTGTCACTACAAAAGAGGCAAGCTTTAAATGGGACTTTTTTTGCTCCCACTTTATAGTAAGTGTCGCTTATACCTGTGAACTTACATGGTAATTAGATACAGTATGTAAGTAGTATGTAACTACAGTGTATGTACACACTGGTACATAGTATTTACTTGTGTAATACTGGTGTAACTACACTCATGTAACAACCCACTGAATAGTATTTGTAAGTACAAATGTGTAACAGGACATTGGTAACAACACTAAGAAAGTACACATCTGTAACAAGAATTATGTAAGTGCATTGTGTAACAACAATATGTACTTGCAGATGTTTTCCCACTTCCGCACCTGTTTGCACATCATGTACTTGTAAAGTGTAAAATGGTCACAAATTACTGTTCATACATTCATTCATTTTCTTTTTGGCTTACATGGGTTGCAGCTAGAAGGGCATTCGCTGTGTAAAACATATGCTGGAGAAGTTGGTGGTTCATTCCGCTGTGGCGACCCCAGATTAATAAAGGGACCAGGGCGAAACGAAAATGAATTTTATTTTAAACTTTGTTGTGGACCGTTCCTGTGGAGTTACCATGTAACTACACTGTCATTACAGTGTTGCATAGAAGATATTTCTACAAGTTACACAGTAATTTGTGACCATTTTACACTTTATATTAAGTGGACAGTTCCTGTGGATTTACCATGCAAGTACACTGGTATCATAAGGTGAAACCTTCTAATGCAGCATTAGTTCTGCCATACAGTGTTCACAAGTACATGATCTGCAAACAGGTGTGAAAGTGGGAAAACATCTGCAAGTACATATTGTTGTTACACAATGCACTTACATAATTCTTGTTCCAGATGTGTACTTTCCTAGTGTTGTTACCAATGTCCTGTTACACATTTGTACTTACAAATACTATTCAGTGGGTTGTTACATGAGTGTAGTTACAAACACACACACACACGCGCACACACACACACGATTCCTTTTTTGTATTTCGAAGGATTTTTTCCCTCTTGCCTTGTGACGTTTGTACTCTTGCTGCAATTTGAAGGATTATACGAAACACCGTTGGGATTGCGGACGACTACTTTTAGTCGGCAGTCTTTTAGAGATGACGTTCTGAAGCTTTGTTTGTTTGTGTGTGTGTCATGCCATATCTGTTTTTACTTGCGTATGTTAAGCAGCGATTGTACATAAGTCGTTACATGAGTGTAGTTACACCAGTATTACACAAGTAAATACTATGTACCAGTGTGTACATATACTGTACTACTTACACATGTAATTACCATGTAAGTTCACAGGTATAAGCGACACTTAATATAAAGTGGGACCCTTTTTTTTTTAATCAAAATGCTAATGGTCTAATCCGATTTATGCTAAGCTAAGCTAAAAGTACTACCAGCCAAACCCATTGATTGGCTGAATGGATAAATGGTACAACTGAACTGTTTAACTCTAGGGAACCTTTAAAATTTCCACAAAAAAAAAAAAAAATTGTTTTAAGTGTTCCTTTATGTTTGAAATTTTAGAAGGAGAAGACTGAAATTGACTTAATATAAATGTTTTTGCAGTGTACTAGTGAAGCTTATGATTTCACTGATTTCATCAAATGAACAGTATTAAATTGATGTATTACAGTATTGTATGTACAGAATGTGCTATAAAGCATATTAGTGTCCATCCATTTTTAGATTGAGTTGCGTTAGTGAAAATATTTTATCCAAGGATTTATTTGTCATACATTATTTTACAAAGATGTTTCTCAAACAGGTCAATATGTTATTATTTGCTATCTGTAATGACTGCTGTGTGTGTGTTTTTTTTTTTTTTAAGGAAACCCTGGTGTGGTTTTTACAATGGTGTCCGAGAGAGCTCAAACGTGCACCAAGTTAAGAAATCACATGCATGAATCCCCACCCCCTCCCCCATTTTCACCAATTTGACAACACACATGCATATGCCAATTCTTACAACACATGCAAATACAGAAATACACTGCAAATAGAGCAGACCACAATGGAAATGTGTCGAGGAACACAAAAAAGTGACGAACCTGGCTCGGTTTAGTCAGCAGAGTAGTCGGAGACCAAAGAGGTGAGTTTTTGTTTATTTTAACATCTTGATCGTACTGAATGTAGTTTCTTGTTTGTATATTTTTAGTTCTGAGATTAAGGGACCGTTCACACCAAGCATGATGTTTATAAATAAATAACGTTACATATATATGTGTCCACACTGGAGGACAATAAAAATGTATTTATGCTTATTATTTGGCATTATCCCCTTGTAACCAGAAGATGTCCTCAGTGTTAATAATGCATCTGATCAGTGATGCCAGTTTATGCAATCTATCTAACTGAATTTAATAATCTATCCGACTAATTTAGCAATCACATAGCAGAATAAAAACAACAAACTATTTCCCCCAGCAATTTCAAAGGAAACAATATAAAGACACTAGGACTGGATATCCGGCCTAATTTTATTTTTATTCTTTAATTTGCGAGCCTGGCTTGCATTTAGCATCCTTGTACAGTATTTGTATGATTCTTTCACACTGTATAACCAATTGTTTCTTAGATATTCGTTTATGGTACAGTCATGTCTAAGTATGTATGTAGCAGTGCTTGTATAAATAATGTATCTGCACACTTCACTATTTTTAAAAACAGCATTTTGCCCTCAAAATCTTCCCTACCCCAAAACCGACATTTCTTTACTTCTGGTCACATGGAATGCCTTTTGGGCGGCGCTATCAGTGCATCTCTTTTCTGCCTTGCTTTCATCAATTCTTCAAGCTTTCTTCATTTTGTTAGCAATGCCCATCTTCGAACAATCCAGGGTAAAGGCTAGAACGGATATGCGGCCAGCCGGAAGTACGATATGCACATTAATATAGCGCAATTTTAACCCTTACAATAATTAATAATTTACAGTACTGTGACGTTTGGGTTTAGGGTTGGGGTGGGGGTAGGTGTTAAAAAATACAATTTATTGGGTAATTTAATAGATAACATAAATAATACTACAGTACAACTACTGTTTTTAGGTTACTGTGACGGTTTGGTTTAGGGTTAATAATTAATAATTTAATTATTATTTATATTAATAAATCAAATAAATAATTCTTCAAGCCACAGCAGTATCCATTCTAGCAACTACCCCAATTGGTTCCCAAAAGATGAAATCTTGCACAACCCTACATTTTTTTCTCATTTTAGGACAGTTTTAATTGGACGTCAGAATAATGTTTGAAAAAAGAACTTAAAATCAGACAAGCTGGCTCAGTGGTTAGCACGGTCGCCTCACAGCAAGAAAGTTGCTGGTTCGAGTCCTGGCTGGGTCAGTTGGCATTTATGTGTGAAGTTTGTATGTTCTCCCCTTGTTCGTGTGGGTTTCCTCCAGGTGCTTCAGTTTCCCTGACAATATAGGTAAATTGGGTAAGCTAAATTGGCTGGAGTGTATGGATGTTTTCCAGTACTGGGTTGCACCTGGAAGGTAAAACGTGTAAAACATATACTGGATAACTTCCACTGTGGCAACCCCTGATGAATAAAAGGACTAAGCCGAAGGAAAATAAATGAGCTTAACATCAAGCAGAGCTTCTCCGTTAGGCCAGGTTCTCTCACGATCCCTATCACCTGAGTATTAATCAGCCACGCACCTGCACATCCCCGTTCATCCGCACTCCAGCTCCATAAAAACCCCTCACCATCGCCTCACTTAGTGTCTGGCCTTGTTGCATGACAGAAGGACTACTCTCATGGCCAGTGAAATCGATTAGAATCAGTTTTACTGACCTGTCTATCCTCTGGGATCTCCCTGCGTCTCTCCTCCTCTTAGAGTGATTCCCTCCTGGCCTCCACTAGCTGTGTGTCTCTACAAAGTCTTTGTATTCCTGTCCAACATCGTTCTCCAGTCCCTCTCCTTCATCTGGTCCATCTGCTCATCATCTACCACAGTAGACTTTACCTAGTTGCATCATTCCTGTGTTCATTATTCAGAATAAACTGTCATTCATACTTACAGCTATGGTCTCGTCCCCCTTCTGTGACATCTGCATTGTCCTCTGAGGATTTAAATTGTGCTAGCCTTTCAGTGGGTTTTGACTGGCTGCTAGTGTTTTTTTCATTTATTAGCTGAGAAAAAAAAGCGTTCTGAAAATGATCCCAACAATGTTGTTTCTCTTTATAATTATGGTCTCTCCCCTGCATTTTGTCTCTAAGATTCATGTAGATTGTTATTTTGCTGTCTATTTTCTTTGACATTGCTCCAGTGGGAATGGTACGACAACTTACTGTGCTATGCCACCAGCTTGTTTTAATGTTTATTGAGTGCGCTATGAATTTTGTAATGAGATCTACAAGTGTCTAATAACATTGTTAGAGAACACACTGAATAAAGAGACTGGCTTCAGAAAAGCTGTTGTATTTTGAAGTGTCAGGTCACAGAATCAAATCACCCCAGTGACAGATGTACAGAGTTGTTGCTATATGTGTCAGCTTTATGTGAGCTGTTTACTTGCAACAGTAAATGTGAATGCACAGTCATTGTTAAATCTTACTCTGAGTTTCCCAAAAGCAGCATAAATTACCAGTGCCAGTCATTTCTACCATGTGCAGTAGTATGTTTTTAGGAAATGGAGTCTGGGATGGTTTTGCTACACTGAAATAAAATAGAGAAAATACAAGTACATTTAGAAAGAATTGGCTTCAATGTATTTGATTAAACATGACATTTTAAAGAAGCATGAAAGAAATGTTATTGTAGTTTGATAATGGTGGCTCAGTGGTTAGCGCTGTCGCCTCACAGCAGGAAAATTGCTGGTTCAAGTCCAGGCTGATGCCAGTTGGCATTTCTATGAGTTTGCATGTTCTCCCCATGTTGGCGAGGTTTTCCTCTGGGTGCTCCGGTTTCCCCTACAGTAGACATGTGGTATAGATGAATTGAATAAACTAAATTACCTGTAGTGAATGAGTGTGTGTGTGAATGTGTGTGTATGCATGTTTCTCAATACTGGTTTGAGGTTGGAAGGGCATCAGCTGCGTAAAACATAAGCTGGAATAGTTGGCGGTTCATTCCACTGTAGTGACCTCTGAAAAAGAGACTAAGCTGAAGGAAAATGAATGAATCTGATAATCAGGTAAATTACAACTTTGAATAATACATGTTTTTGCCCAACAGCATTACAGTCATGGACTATAGTACTGCATAAGTATTTTTCTAAGAAGTGTTTTCCCATTTAATTTTTACATAGAGATAAAAAATATCATGTGTGTGTTAAAGCATTTCGAGCCATGGACCAATTTTAACAGCTATGAGAAGGATAATGAGCAATCTTTCCTTTGAAAATTCCTTTGAAATTCATTTGAAAAATTTCATTTTTGCAAAGGAGTCAATGACATACTGGCAAAAAGACAAAGGTCTTTGCTTTAAGATTGCATACTACAAAACACAAATTAAGTCAAATTGAAAATGAAAGAAATATATAATTGCTAATTGCAAATGCTTGGTTATATGCAATAACAAGAATGTTTTTTAAGTTTATTGCAAAATGGTAGACACACTGTGGTGACCCCCAATAAATAAGGGACTAATACGAATGAGAATGAATGAATGAAGTCTTAATGGTTTGTTAATAGCGAGAATTATTCTTTAAAATACAGTGTGACCCTGTTTTTATTTCTTAAATCATTTATGTGAAACAGCTACATAGTTAGATCATAAAAGTCCAACATGCTGTTTTCAGTATGGAAAGAGACCTTAAATATTAATCTTAAAAATCATCTACAAATGAATAATGCATCAATAATGCATTCCTTTCATACAGCAAATCTCCTCACAAATGTATATATTTTTGGCTTGTTTTATTTTTTATTTGTGTGTGTGTGTGTGTGTGTGTGTGTGTGTGTTTGTGCGCGTGTTTTGAGTAAGTGTTGAATGTCAGTACACTGCAAAAAAAAAGTGTTTTGTCTTGTTTCTTGTACAAATATCCAAAGAGTCATAAATCTAGAAGCATTTTCAAGACATGTAAAAAGAATTTTCAATTTATAAACAAAATGTCAAAAGTAAGTGCCTATGGGCTAACCAAAATAATCTTGTTTTTAAATAAGATTGTCGCGATTTGGAAGAGAGACGTGATGTCAGGTTGATTTTGATTGCCGTTTTATTAGAAGAATAGTCAGACAGGCAGGGGTTGAAAACCAGTATACAGACCAACAGTGTCACGTGTGAATAAACGGGTATGGATCCAAAATGCGAGTGAAAGGTGATTTAATGACAAAGTCAAAATGTGATATACAGGACGGGTCCAACTGGAACAAGGCACTAGACAGGATGGTCGGACAGACACGAACAAAACCCAGCGGAAACTGCAGCAGACCTGGACATAGACTGGTAAGTGAAAACACGTAACGAACTGACAAAGAAACATAGAACCGGTGTCCATATAAAGACATAGTAATGACCCTCAGCTGGTGAGTAATCAGAATAGCTGAGTGACATCATAACACGTGACCAGCCCAGAACACCAAAACAATAACACGTGAACGATCAAAACAAGCCAACCCCAAGTGAAAACAGACAATCCGGAGAGAGCACAAAACTGCAACCGTGACAAACAGAGGCAAATGCAAAGCGTAATACAAATAATACACAAAAAGGTTGAGACCAGCGGCAAAGTATCACAAAACAAGAAATGGCCGAATACACAGAATGGAAAGAACAAGAATAAACACTTGGAATTGTAACAACAAATGGAAAGTGTATTCTTTCATTCAGTCAATCAATATCTTTTCAATTTAGTCCCTTTATTAATCTGGGGTTGCCACAGTGGAATGAACTACCAATTTATTCATGCATATGTTTAACGCAACGGATGCCCTTCCAGCTGCAACCCATCACTGGGAAACATCCATACACACCTATTCACACACATACACTAGGGACAGTTTAGCTTACCCAATTAATCTATACCACGTCTTTGGACTTTTGGGGGAAACCGGAGCACCCGTAGGAAACCCACGCCAACATGGGGAAAAAATGCAAACTTCACACAGAAATGCCAACTGCCCCAGCCGAGGCTCGAACCAGCAACTTTCTTGCTGTGAGGCGATTGTGCTACCCCCTGTGCCACCATGCGCCAAGTGTATTTATAGTCCAAGTAATTAATGATAATGTCCTTCAGTTGTGTGTATAATCAGGGTTAACCTGAAACAGGTGTGTGAATGCAGGGTATGATGGGGTTTGTAGTTTTGAAGGTTACAGGAAGTGCTTTTTCATTGTTTTAAGGAAAATCTTGCTAATTTTTGATGTATTATTTCTGAAAACAAGATAACAATTTTAATTTGTCTGAAAAAATGCTTCTCGATATAAGAATTGTTAGATATTTGCACGAGAATAAAAATGATTTATTTATTTTTTTGCAGTGTATTGCCATGGGTTACAACACTTACACGGATAAGTGGGCTTCAACAGTCACCAACACCTGTTGGCAGTAGAGACTTATTATACTGTAACTGGTGAGCCAGTTAGGTAACAGTGTGTATACTGTAAACATACAGGTCTGTGAATTTGGTCAATAAGCTTACCTCCCTTTTCTCTCCTTCTCTGATGAGCACGCAGGGAAAGCAGTGATGTTCTTGGGGTCAGAATGTACAGCGCCTCAGACTGGCTGTTCTCTATTGGAGCTGTTGTTTGGCAGGCATCTGGGTCATGAATGGCTGGATTGACAGCTTAATGTCACTGGGCTTGCAAGCATATGTTTGAAGCTCCACTTGCCTGCAGCGCATGTACAGCCAACCCAGAAAAAAAATGTGTGTTTCACCCCTGTGACAGCAGCCTTTTTAGATCTCAAATACTGCCTGATTCTGTGATTTTTGGATGGGTATTAACAGTTTAAAATTGAGTCTAATGGGTATTATATATACAGTTTACTTAAAGGGGTGGTCCAGAGTGTAATTTTAAGGCTTGGTTGTGTTTATAAGATGTGAAGTAATGTGTGCTCATGCTTCATTTGTAGAAAATCATGGTATTTTATCATACATCTTACTTTGATTATATACAGCTACTCAGGCTCATATTACCTAGTTCCTCCAAAAGCCCGCCCTCAAGAGACTCTGATTGGTCAGCTAACATAATGTGCTGTGATTCGCGAATCGACTCCACGTCACCAGGAAGTGTCTCTGCTATAACATTACAGCATATCTGGCCACACCCCTTCGCTGCACGCCCGAAGGGTAAACCTGAAGGGTTTAATGACATCATTAACCCGGATGTATTTCTTTGTAGTCCCCAAACTTCATTTGCTGTAGGCTTTGCTAAGCTCTATAAAAGCCAATGTCACATAAATGATTATATTTCTAACTTAATTAGCTAACTAATTAATGCATTTTACTATTGAAATTTTAATAGTATGAAATAAATTAATTTCATAGTATTAATGAATCTAAATTTTATTTATTGTTGTTTTATTTATTCTGCATGTCATACAGTGGTCTGATTCTTTCATAAAGTGAGTTTACTCAGAATGAAGGTCAGTCATTTTTTCTTCCCTATACTGTGGTGTACATCTAAGTAAATGGCTTCTGAAACAACACAGTTGTGAAGGGCAGGACTTGATTTTGTCCATCAGGATGACTGGATCATTGCATCATTGTGGTTTGACAGTTTGTTCCGCCCTCATGCCAGTAAAGAGAAGAGATGTCCTTGCAAGTGAGGGGGAAGCTGTTTTAATTAAAGATTTAATTAACCCCTTAGCATTCACAGGCTTCCTGTAACTAATGGCTCAGCAAACAGTGGGCAAAAACGTTGGATCGCTACGGGGTTAAAGGGGACACAAATTGCACAAAAAAGTGCAATTTCATGTTTCATGTAATCATATAAATGAGCATGTTCCAATTTTTCTTCCATTTTATAATTAATGTTCCACATTTTTTAATTAGTCAACTAATCAAGATGTAAGTACATTTATTTATAGTCAAACTTTTTAAAGATAATTTCTAGGTGTCTTACTGCAGGTATGCTACTATTTATTATTGGTAGTCTAACATAATTTTTAAATGTCTGTTGAAAGTCTCACACTGACTTGCATTTACAAAATATTAAGGACTATTTTAGGGCAACTTAAGAGCTATTTACTAGTCATTCAAGGCATTAGTCATGATCATTAGAGAGCATTTATTTTCCCTTTTCTCATTTTTAGTCATGATCATTAGAGAGCATTTTTTTTCCCCTTTTCTCATTTTATATGAGACATCAATAATATTGGTCCAAAGATGAAGAGGATGAATTGTCTTCTTTCTCATCTCTTTTATTCTTCTTTTTTTATAACATAAGGTCATTTCAGGAGTACATTAGCATATGACTAAAATGCATTCCCTGTTTTTCAACTAGCATTTGCATGCTCAGTTGCACTTGATCTTCGATCATGCATTTCTTTGGATGCTTTGTGACTTTGGTCTTTCCTTTTTATTTGTACGTATCTTATTCTCTCCAGTATTTTGAGGGCTAGTGACTTTGTCCACATAATCCGCCTCTTTGTTTACTGAATGACAGTTGGACTCTCCAGATCACCCGCCTCTGCCCCAGCAGTGTTTTTCTCAGTCCATTCATGCTGTGATCCGGTCAAGGAGTGCAGAACTTACGTAGGCAGATCACTAACGGATCCTCATTACTTTCTTTCTCTCTATTAGATGTCTGTTTGCGTTTTAGCAAAGGTTGGTGATTCAGAAAGAAAGCAGCAACATCAAGCAACGTGAAAATAAATAACAGCACTTTATTTTTAGAAGATTCTTTTACCATGGTAACCACAAATTAATTATGTTTTGGTAACAATAGTTTAACCATGGTATTTGTAGTAAAACTGTGGTCATCCCAATTTTGTTCTATTGACTGCCAAAATACATAGTAAATACATATTTACTGTGAAAATATGGTTACCTTTACAAAAAAAGATAATACTAATAAAGAATAAATAAACTAATAAAAATAAAGTCCAATAGCATGCGCAATAGGTGAATTGGGTAAGCTAAATTGGCTCTAGTGTATGTGTGTGAATGAGTGTATATGGAAGTTTCCCAGTGATGGGTTGCAGCTGGAAGGCCATCCGCTGCATAAAACACATGCTGGATAAGTTAGCGGTTCATTTCACTGTGTTGACCCTAGATTAATAAAGGGATTAAGCTGATAATGAATGTATGAAAGAAAATGAATGAATGAATGAATGAATGAATGAATTAGCTTTTAACAATAAAACAAACAAAGGGCTACATTAAATATAAATTGACAATTTCAAAACCGTCCCCATCATTTTCCTTCACTTCTCAGATGGGATGGTGGGCCAAATCAAAGGTTACCATGGGTCACCTTTTGCTGGTATTACATGCCTAAATGCATTGAGTTGCTACCATGTGATTGGCCAATCAGAAATTGGCATTAACGAGCAGTTGGACAGGTGTACCTAAAAAAGTGGCCGGTGAGTGTTTATGTACATACATAAATATATTGATTTGGAACTGACGGCTTTTGGAAAACTGATTTACTGACTTGATAATTATGCATGCATTGTGTATGCATACTTGAAGCATTTATCTTTACCTACAGAGGTGTAACCTATAGTCATTTTGCTGCTCGATATATAACAACACAAGTTCCCTCGCTTTACACTGGCTAAAGGCAGATGACTGCGATATTTCTTCGGGAACATAATCCAGAGGTGTGCTCTCATTCATTGTATTCCACAACTGACATTTCCCCCTTTTCAGTCAGTGGTTCAGTCCGCCTATTTGAAAACCCTCAACCAAACGCTTTTGTGTTGTAAGGCTTTCAGATCTCCACTAGAAACATCTGAAGACGTTCAGCGCAGCGAAGAAGAAGAAGGTTTAACACAAGACGCGAACAATATTATTACACAGCTCGCGTCGCGCATAATCAGGGGTTTGTTGTCCACCGATGACCATGGACGGGCTGAGTAACAATAAGAGCATGTCTTACAGCCGATGGAGTTATGACAGGTAAGTACGCTGTCATACAGTAAACAGTCTGACAAAATCTGTTTTTTTATGTCAGTGTTAAATAATTTAAACGATTTCAAGTAAACCGCGACGAGGAATGTTGACCACCAAACCAATCCACATCTCATTGCGGTGATAGGAGACGCTGAATTTAATGACAGAAGTTATCTACAAAGTTCGTGGTTCGTTTGAGAAACAACAACAATTGGCTTCTTTTAGTCAAAATGAATGATACTTCGCAAACGTGATGCTGACACTTGTGTTTTCCTTTTCATAAAACCGCTTGTAACACGGCGACTGTAGACATTTTTCCTTCTTGACAGCTGAATAGAGAACTGAAGGTCTTCTGTCAAACAGTGCTGTTATATGTTCGTTACATGTCATTTTTTGTGTTTTACAATGGTGGTTATTGCGCATAAGCGTTGCTTTTGGAGAGCCAAACGTCACGGTTTTATTTCAACACGTGCTGTTTGCAGCGTAGGCTATCTCTCGTTTATTTATTAGCCAGGCTTCAGCAGCATCCTCTCCGCTCCACTGTCAGCATCCAGCTCTCTAGAGGCATCATGAGATCTGCGTCGGTGCCTCTGTTTATGGTGCCAGAGTTCATCATGTCTGCAGTAGGTGACACATTTGAAATTTCAGTCAAAACCAAGAATGTGATTGGTATGCTGTGACTGCGCTCTCGTTGCTCCCCAGAGGAACTAGTCTTACTCTGTAGCATTTCTCCATAGGGCATGCTAAAATAGAGCATTTGAAGTACATGTTATGTATAATGTGCCCTAATATACACACTTTTAAATATATATTATGCAAATATGTATTTGCTGTATGAATCAATAGGTTAATCTAATAAACTATAAGATTCAAATGTCATTTAAAAATGGGTGGGGCTATGGGATGTTAAAATTCTGGTCAATTAGTGAGCTCTACATTTTGAATAATTATTTAGCAGTGCTGCTTGTAGAATTCATTCGTTCATTAATTTTTCCTTCGGCTTAATCCTTTTATTCATCAGGGCTCGCCACATGCAGCGGATTGAACCACCAACTTATCTAGCATATGTTTTACACATCGGATACTCTTCCAGCTACACTCTCACATGCACGCACATACACTACGGCCAATTTAGTTTATTCAATTAACCTATACTACGTGTCTTTGGACTGTGGAGGAAACTGGAAACCCCCACAAACACGGGGAGAACATGCACTTTTTCATGGTAAAGTGATTACTGCTCTAAAATACACTCTTTTTAAATGTCTGTGTAAAAGATAAAAACTTTTTCCACCATTTGAAAACAATATATTTTATTTTGAGAAACATTTAAAATATTTTGGAACAGGAAACATGTCAGGCTAAATAATTTAAATAAATCATTAACTTCTGCCGTCTTCATTTGTTTCAAGAAGACAGATTTGATTTCAGTTTAAAACAGCATCTTTGGATATCTTTTTTTTTTTGCTGGAGTTACTGTTCTCCTAAAAAAATTAATAAAATTGTGCATACAGTATACCATAGGAATGGTATAACCGAAAATTTTGGTGGTTGACTTTTCCAAACTGTGGTATACCTTGTAAATGGTTATCGTCTCATGCCTTGTCATGTCTCCCAGGACCACGATTCTATGTAAATAAACATAATCATAAATATGAACGCAACGTTAGATGTAAGAGCTAATTTTAACTATGCATATTAGGGCTGCACATCTTTCTGCATATTTTGTTATTTTGTGATATATATTGCAATATGAATATAATTTCACCAGATGACTGGAATATCTCTGTTTGCAAAGAATTTATAATTTCAGATTGCACAAATTATAATTAACAATCTACAATCACAGATAAATACAATAATGAAAAGATACCAATTAAATGCACAAGGTTTTATTGTTTTCCAGGGAGAGGTTAAACAGGCAAGTAGTAATTGAGTAATCAAATGCAAAATATTACAGCAAAGTTTTCGCTGTATAAATAATTCAATAAAAAGAATCGTTATTAAAGTTGCAAATGGTACAATTTCAGCATATGCTGCAATGTGACTATTGCGAATGATCACGTTGCGATATCGTTGCTGAAACGATACATTGTGCAGCTCTAATGCATATACTATACATAAATATACACATAAAGACAGGCTAAACAAGTACTTTTTCAAAAGACTTAACAGTATTGTGCAAGATATTGTGCAAAGGAGGTATTTAAGGTTGATGAAAATAAGTAGTGCTACATGATTTATGGTAAATTCACAAGTAAACAGTTTTTCTTATTAAGTCCTTGGAAGGTGGAGTTGGAGTAAGTGTCTGGTGCAAATGGAGAAGAGAGTGTTTCTATTGGCAGTTTGTCAAGCCCACTTACCTGTGGCGTACACTCAGAAATGCACAATGTTTTTAAAAAGATATGAAGTGATTTTGAAAGTGTCTGGTACAAATGTGCAAAACTATCAGTCTAAGTGTCAGAGAGATAAAAGAATGTGCTTTCAATTTGATTTATTAATTAAATAATACAAATAACGAGCTTGTGCTACAAATAACTCATATCTGAATGTTGTGAAAGCTGACTGAAGGGTATTTTTTTCTTGTGCTTTATTTTTATCCTTCATAAAAATGTCACGTTTGGTATTTTAATGTGGCAAGAAAGCTCTTCTGAGTCTCCTCTGTTCGGCTCCTCCAGATCGATTTCTCTTTGTATTCTGTACAATAATAATGCTGCAGAAAAAGATGTCTCAGGTTTTTTGGGGATTATTCATGGTTTGCTGAAAGTAGTTTGTTAATTCTTGTAACTGTGAGGAGAATAACGCCACCTCATTATCCTCAGTTCTCAGTAAAACACTCTGACTGTTTGCAGTTTAATGGAAGTTACTTTGATAATTAAGACATAAGGCGAATCGCATGATTATGACATCGGGTTGGTTCACTGAGCCTGGTTTCTCTTAATGTTTTTTCTCTACTTCTGTTACCCGATGTACTTTGGGTTCTCTTTCACGATTGCCTTAAGACTAGTTATGTTCTAAAATACATTTAATATGCAAGAAATATAATTACGTTTAATGGCACTGAGCATTTTGAACGATGCTTCAAATTTTTTACAGTGAATGAATTGAATTGCATCAACTTTGAGGCACAGTGGCTCAACAGTTAGTACTGTCACCTCACAGCAAGAAAGTCACTGGTTCGAATCCCAGTTGGGCCACTTGGCATTTCTATATGGAGTTTTCATGTTCTCCCCATGTTTGCGTGGGTTTCATCTGGGTGCTCCGGTTTCCCTCACAGTCTAAAGACATGCGCTATAGGTATATTGAATAAGCTGACTTGTCCGTAGTGTATAAGTGTGTGTATAAATGAGTGCGTATGGGTGTCTCCCAATACTGGGTTGTCGCTGGAAGTGCATCTGCTCCATAAAACATATGCTGGAATAGTTGGCGGTTCATTCCGCTGTGGCAACCTCTGGAATAGAGACTAAGCTGAAGAAAAATGAATGAATGATCGAACTTTGAAGCTGAACTTGATTTGAATAATGCTACTGCTAATGCTACAACAATTCAGATTTGTCTCATTTTAGGTTTACAGTTATTATTGGTGTTAGATTAATGCATTCTTAGAGAAGCACACTATGGCTCATTTCATTAGGTCAGAAGAACAATATGGCATGCGATACATCTGGGATTGTATTTATACACACCTGGATTCTTTAGAAAAAAAAGGACACACACTTTATCGTCAGTACACGATTTCAGACGCAGCACACATGCCCCTGTCTGTTTCCCCAAGACCCTTTTGGCTAGTTCATTGCTGGCGGATGCATGTGGGTGATAGGGCACAGAGGTAAATGGAGAAAGTGTTCCTATGGCAAAGACAGTGCTTCAGAGAACAGCTGGTGCTTCTCCTGCAAACAAAGGGAATACTATCCATCACTGAGCACTGTCTCTGATGAATGGATAAAAGAGACAATTCCTGCCAGCACATCAGACTCAAGTACATCCCAGATCATAGTTCTGTCTGGACGATACCCAGAAAATATGCTTGCTGCGATGGAGACAAAGCAGCAATGTTTTGTCGAACTGATTGTAGTCATTTTTTTAACCAGCACTGCAGTAAGAGCATTTCCCTCACCTATTTTATTCAGCCCATACCTTCTGTTAGATCAGCTCCGGAATGATGCTGTGAGCTAGTTTGGGATTTAATGGAAGCGGTTTTGATTACAGATTCATATGCGCACGGCTCACACAAGCATTACAATTGACAGCCGTCCTCATCAGGTCTGGAGTTGCTCTCAGATCGTCTAATCAACAATCCCACATCCCCATTAACACAGAGGCAAGGTGTTTGCAGGAGATAGTTTTTAGCACAGGGGAACTTCAATAGATGTAGTTAAGCATTTTTATATTTCTGTCAAAGAGTGGGGAGGCTGCTCCAATTATCCAAATTAATGTCAAGTGATCTCATTAGGAAGCTGATAAGGTGCCTCGCAATGGCCATTAGACAGACCTGATGATAATTTATTCCTGCTTTTTTTTCTCTTCTTTTCATAATAATCACAGGAGCAGACAATCAGTGTGTTTAATTGACCCTTTGCTATGCTCAGCTTGCTTGGTTACTGTTGCCAATGCTGGGTGCACACTAAAAGATTTATGTTTCAAACATCTATTTTTGCCATTTTAGCTTTTTTTTATGACAGGACTGTGTATTGACAGGAAGCAAAGTTGGAGAAATAGAGGGGGGTTGGATTGGGAAATCGAACTCAGGACACCTGCAGTTGTGCTGGATACAGTAGGTCGGCACACTGCCCACAAGGCTATTGCTCTGACACACTAAATGTTTTTTTAATTTTTTTATTGTTTTGCTCCTATAGTGTGTGGTGTGACACCACACCCAAGCAGTCCCAACTACGAACACAGAAAATTTCACAAAATCTCTCAAAACTCGAGATTAAATATGGCGGATGATAGGGAAAAAGAATTTTCAATGATTTTTTGAATGAATTTTTGGGCACATTGTATTAACATTCTTGCTGTTGCCACAAATTGATAGGCTGCTCTTCCATGTCATGAATTCAGGCATTTGAAAACAACCAATTAGGGCTGTCCAATTAATAGCAATCGCAAAAAACTGCGATTTAAGCACATACAATTTCTAAACCGGAATTGAGGTTAGTTCATCTTTATTTTTTCATGTTGTCTGTTTTTAGGACAATTTATTACAGTTTTGTTTATCAAGCAGCTAGTACTACTGTGTACAGTATGTTTTTAACTAGAGTTGAGGTTAGTTAATCTTAATTTAGTTTATGTTGTCTGCTTTAAAGACAATTTTACTACAGTTTTATTTATTAAACTTAACAGTATGTTATTTAATTGTGAAATGTTTTGTTATACACTTCTTGTGCACTGAATACATTTACAAGGTGTGTGTGTAGCTTGTTTGAAAAAGCAAAAACAGCTGCCAAAATTGCAAATAAAATCACAATCGCAATATTTGTTTCAAAAATCGCAATATGATTATTTTGTCCATATTACACAGCCCTACTACTAATTAGACAAAAACATAGATATAAAATGTAATAGTTTGATAAACTTTTAATTAAACATAAAGCTAACAGAAACAAAATCTGATAGCAATGTATAAAAACTTGCTGATTGTTCAATCGCAAAGATGGTGCCAAACAGTCAAGCACAGTGGCGTGACAGATTAACATACTGTCATGATGATTCAAAGTATCCTGATGAGCCTGTGTTTTTAGTTTCAGCTTGTGATATCTAGGAAAAAAGTTCTTTGTCTGGGAGTGTAATGACTGACCAATAAGCATCATGGACTCCAGAGAGCTGTAATAACTGGGGTTATTACGTGGCTGCCTGGAATACTTGAATCTAAATGGTCAGTCATGACACTCCAATGTTATTCCCAAAAAACAGATGTTGTTAGCTATGTTTTCATCCACTCACTATCCTTCGGGTTAGTCCCTGAATTTTCAGGCATTGCCACAACTGAGTGAACTGCCAATTATTTTTCTATCCAAATATACAAATTGGATTTATATGCACAACTGGAATATCACATAAAACATTTGCGAAAAAAAACATTTCCATCCATTGAGTCAATAAGAACTATATTGTCACTTGCTGATAAACTGGCACCAAAATATCTAAAAGAAAAATGGAATTTGCTGCGGTAAGAGAATCAACTGTTGATTTTTTTTCTTAAATAATACATTACTTGCACCTCAGAAGACAAGCCAATATGCAACATGCGGGGGCTTTTGGAGGTGCAAGATCGCTTTTTGTGAGCACAGCCACTCAACACAATTCTGGGTGTTAATAATACCACTGTGATGACAGATTTTGGCTAAGGGATTTTAGAATGACCAAAATAACATTTCAGATGTTGAGCAGTTTAGTCGGTTTGCTGGTTTGTCTACTAATGCTATCTCAACGCTCCCATTTTTGTTATTACATAATCTGTTATTACATGATCACTTAAGTTCTTTTTTTCATGTGCATGCTGTAATTTATTCAGGAAATGTGTTTCCATTGTAGTTTATGCGCATTTAAAAAAAAAATCGGATTTAAAGTTTATTCTACGTATGCACACCTTTGCAAAAATGTATGCGCATTTTTCATCTTTCCATTAAGCAATTTTATGTCCATATCCAAAATATAAAATATATCAGAATCAGAATCAGTTTTATTGCCAAGTGTGCTTCACACACACAAGGAATTTGCTTTGGCTACAGAAGCTTCCAGTGTACATAAAGTGACAAGTGACAACACAGAATAAATATTATAAAAGAAAACAATAGACATTAAACAGAGATGCAGTCCAACGATCTGGATGTTGAAATGTATGTACAGATTTGTTATAAAAATACAGGTTATAAGGTGCTGTGTGCAAAAGAGTAAGTATTGCATTATATATTGTTATAAGGTGCTGTGTACAAATGCGTAAGGAAAAGTATTGCATTGTATATTATAAGGTGCTGTGTACAAGTGCGTGTGAGAAAGTATTGCACATTTATTGCACAATAGGAGAAATATTAACTGTTCATGAGGTAGATGGCCTGAGGAAAGAAACTTTTCCTGTGTCTGGCAGTTTTTGTGCTCGGTGCTCTGTAGCATATGTAATATAACAGCTCTGTAGCTCTGTAATATAACATTATACCAAAACATAGATGGTGAATACGTTCACATCCATTTGCATGCATATATTCACAGTCATATTTATAAACTTTTTAACTGTTAGTGTATGCTACATTCTCCCATTTTTGTTTCTGTCAGCTTTGCATTAAATGTAAGGATTAATAAACTATTACAGCTCAGAACAATGATTTGTGTATAATTTGTCTTAGTTTTGCGGCAAGTAACTTTGTAATAAATAGGGAATAAGGAATAATAAATAGGGAAATAGCTGATATAAGTCTTTAAAAAACTGTCAATAAGCCTCTCTGACTATTCTGTGATAACAACCGTATGTACTTTATTCCTTACTTAACAAGCATAACTTTATATTTTAACAATGCATCAATAAATGCTAAATATTCATTCATTAATTTTCTTTTCGGCTTAGTCCCTTTATTAATCTGGAGTCACCCCAGCGGAATGAACCACCAACTTATTCGCCAACAACCCATCTCTGGGAAACATCCATACACACTCATTTACACACATACACTACGGACAATTTAGTCTACCCAATTCACCTGTATCGCATGTCTTTGGACTGTGGGGGAAACAGGAGCACCTGGAGGAAACCCATGCAACCACGGGGAGAACATGCAAACTCCATACAGAAATGCCAACTGACCCAGCTAAGGCTCGATCCAGCAACCTTCTTGCTGTGAGGCGACAGCACTACCCACTGCGCCACTGCATCGCCCTATGCTAAATATTATTTAGTAAAAAAACTAACATTAACTACTGGGACATTCAAATAAAGTATCACAGAAACAAGGTTATATATACAGTATATTTCTCATACCTTACTTCACACGTCTTACTATGGTGAAAAATATATGAGAACTGAGATGGTGCAAAATTGGTGGGAGGCACACACTTCTCACATCATTCGTCACCACAGCTCATGGACTGAATTCCAATATTGGTCGAATTGCTTCATGAATTACACAGAATGTCGACTGTGTTCTTCTGACTAATAAGTGGAACCATAGTATGACTTATGTAAAGACATACTCTCTCTATGGCAGAAGTTTGATTTGTGGGATTAATTTTGTATTTCTGCTCAGAGCCAGAAGGAATGTTAAGATTGCTCAGGGGAAAGAGGTCTCCAATGGATGACATCTCAATTTTCTCATCACAGAGAAGGTCTGCGTTACCTGTAGAGAGAGCTACCTGTTAGCATTTATATTCGTCTCAGTGCAGTGATTTATCTTGTGCGTTCACCCCAGAAGTACTTGACCTGGTGGTATCCATCTTTGATAATGGGCGTGTGGTTTTAGATAGCAAGAGAAAATGTCTTTTTTTTTTACTTTTAAACTATCTGTGACATGTAGATATATATAAATAGATGCCTCATTACTGGCTGTTTCTGTGGCCAAGAATGGAAAGCAATGGTCAAAGCACTGTATGAACAGTCAAGAGCAAGTTAATTTAGCATCTGCATCCAGAGTTTTATGCATTTATGAATATCAACAGTTTATGAGTATCTAGAGTTTAGCGGATGATTTAGTATAAAAACAACAAAAATATGAACAACATTAACATGCCATGATTCAAAAACTTTATATTTGGTTAATGCATGTAAAACCAAACTTAATATATTCATAATAACCTGTGAAAGGTTATCCTGCTTTATTTGAGAATTTAATATTTATAGCCAGAGGCCGCAATGTTGGGTCATCTTGGAAAACTTGGGTTTGTTCTTTGAGTGATGACACAGTACACGTTTATTACACTAACATACACATACTGTACATATAATACACATACTGTATACACTTAACGGCCACTTTATTAGGTATACCTTACTAGTACCGGGTTGGACCCACATTTGCCTTCAGAACTGCCTTAATGCTTCATGTCATAGATTCAACGAGATAATGGAAATGTTCCTCAGAGATTTTGGTCCATATTGACTTGATGGCATCATGCAGTTGCTACAGATTTGTCAGCTGCACATCCATGATGCAAATCTCCCATTTTACTACTTCCCAAAGGTGCTCTATTGGATTGAGAGCTGGTGACTGTGGAGGCCATTTGAGTACAGCGAACTCATTGTCATGTTCAAGAAACCATTCTGAGATGATTCGTGCTGTATGACATGGCCCATTATCCTGCTGGAAGTAGCCATCAGAAGATGGGCACACTGTGGTCATAAAGGGATGGACATTTAGCAACAATACTCAGGCAGGCTGTGGTGTTGACATGATGCTCAATTAATACTAATGAGCCCAAATTGTGCGAAGAATATGTTCCCCACACTTTTACACCACCACCACCACCACCAGTCTGAACGTTGATACAAGGCAGGATGGATCCATGCTTTCGTTTTTGACGCCAAATTCTGACCCTGTAGCCTATCCCGCCTCAAGGTTCCATTTGTTGTGTGTTCAGAGATGCTATTCTGCATATCTTGGTTGTAAGAAGTGGTTATTTGAGCTATTTGTTACCTTTTTCATGAAAACCTCTGAAATACTCAGACCAGCCTATCTTGCAACAACAACCATGCCATGTTCAAAGTCACTTAAATCACCTTTCTTCCTCATTCTGATGGGTTGCTGGGTTGTTGTGACTTAACGTTGGGTCAAATAAAGCACACAATTAAATTAAAAAAAAAATTAAACTAACACCTGTTGGGTTTGTCCATATTTGGTTGAATATTGGGTTACAACAACCCAGTGTACATAGTACAATTCATTAGTGCATTTTGTTGCCTTTTTTCTTAAGGCTGTAGCTCCTGGATCCACCAACATAGGCTAAAAAGGTGACGCTATTGTAACTTTACTGTTTCTGACCAACAATTTGGTTTATTGAAAGGTTTAGAAGATGCATCTGGGCTGTTTTCATGGTAGTGCATTCATATTGATTCTGATTTGTTATTTGTGAGAATTACAAATACAAAGGAAGAAGTGCTTTCGGATTTTTGATGCCCCTCTGCTAATATGATGGATAATGCTCCTTGTGATTAAACACTGTTAAAAAAAATCCACAAATAATGTAATAATACCTTTCCAAATGATTATGTTTTTGATCTTCGTTGGGTTTTGATCTCCCACGTTGTTCGTCGGGTTAATTAGAGGATGTCCATGATGCTCAAACTCTGCCGACTGATGTCCAAACAGAGCAATTTATGTGAGGCTAAGTAAATAAGTGTTCTTGTCTACTATCGACTTTTTGGAGGTAAGTCTGGAACAGGGAAGCAGATTTATAAGGCCTGTTGTTGATTCTGTTCACAATGGACCCTGTTGTACTGCACAGCACACGACATGTTTGTGTTGGTATACAGTATGTGTGTGTGTGGGTACAAGTGTGTTGTCTGCTCTTATTGAGTACATAAGTGCTGTCCAGTTGTGGCCCCTATAGCAGTGACCCCTGACATACAGTGGACTCAGCATATATGATTCATTTGGGACTTGTTTCCGTGGCAACCGTTCACCTTTGACTTCATGTAGTAAAATTCTCATTTACTGCAGCTTTAAAATGCACGCTCTAGTTCTGTTTCTTATAGAGTTGGTTGTTGCCTTGGCTATTGAGGATGAAAACGACAACAGTCTTGGCTGGGATTTTTAGTTTGTTTACCATTTGAATTCATCTTTTTACTATTGTTGAGTTATTAATATGCTTGTACATATTAATGTGCTTGTACTTTGTGAAATTTGGTTATGATTGTGTACACTTTTTTCATTGTATTTAAAAACATTACATAATAATATAATACATCAATGAAATGTAATAATATTAAAACTGCACCAGGTTAAACTCTTTTAAAATAAATAGAAAAATCTTTGTAATTAGTTGTTCCCCAAGTATTTTTTTTGAGGAAAGTTCATACCTTTAATCAGCAAAGATAGTAAATATTGTTTCCAATATTGCAAAAAAGAGAAAATGTTCAAATAAAAAGTAGTTTACTTTTTCTTATTTTATATATCAAAGAATATTACACTCAATTTTTTACTTTTACTTTTTTTTACTTTTATAAAATCAGCTGAAACAACACTTGATTTAACTATTTTAACTTGATTTCACTATTCTTTAACTTAATTGTTTTATGCTCAATCGACTTAAATTTGTTAAGTTAACTTTAATCTATTTGTGGAACGTCTGCATTTTTTACCGCATAGAAAATATTTATCATTGTTTACACATTGTTTGCAAGCACCTAGCTCTCTGCAACTCTCACATGGTCTCCCACTGAAGCTAAGCAGGGTTGTGCTCGGTCAGTACCAGGATGGGAAACCACATGGGAAATCAAGGTTGCTGCTGGAAGTGGTGTTAGTGAGACCAAGGCACTCAACCTGTGGTCTATCTGAGTCCTAACGGCCCAGTCTATTGATGGGGACTCTATGCTGCTCAGTGAGCACTGTCTTTCAGATGAGACATTCATCACTCTGTCTCTTCCCCACCAATCAGCTGTGCGGTGTGCGTTTAGGTGCAAAATGCCTGCCGTTTCGTCATTCAGGTGGATGCTGTGGATGAGGAGATTCCCCCAATGTGTAAAGTGCTTTGAGTGTCCATAAATGCGCTATATAAATGCAAGGAATTATTATTTATTAATGAATTTAAAGAAGCACACCAGATTGATGGATTTTATGTTCAGTCCACTTACATTTTTACAAACTAATAAGCTAATTTAATTCCTTCATGTTGTCCCAACACAAATGGATTGTGTGGAACCCAACATTTTTTAAAGTAAAGTATATTAAAAGAAAACTTAATTTTTTTTTTGTACATTGTAGTAATATTTATTAAAGTTAGAATTTCTGATCACATCAATCCAGCTGGTGAGCAATGAGAGTATTCAATCATTCATTTATTTTTTCTTTGGCTCAGTGCCTTATTTATCAGGGGTCGCTACAGCGGAAAGAACCGCCAACTGTTCAGGCATACAGTATGTTTTACGCAGCAGCTGCCCTTCCCGCTGCATCCCAGTACTGGGAAACACCCATACACTCACAGTCACACACACACGCACACACACACACACACACACACACACACACACACACACACTCATACACTACAGCCAATTTAGTTCATGCAATTCACCTATAGCACGTCTTTGGACTATTTGGGAAACCGGAGCACCCAGAAGAAACCCGCATGAACACAGGGAGAAATGCCACTTGACCCATCTGGGAATCAAACCAGCAACCTTCTTGCTGTGAGGCGACAGTGACGACTGAGCCACCGTGAAACCCAAATTACATTTTTCTAAGATGACAGTTTGTAAGTATGACATACCCATATTTATTTGCCACAAATTTAGCCGATAAATATATTTATCTCTAAACTGTATAGATAAGATTGATGCTGAATACTATTTGTGTCTTGCTATAAAAAAAAATCAATTTCACTCTATTAAGTATCACTAAAACACATCTGCAATATGGCAGTAGACACAGTGTCGCTCCAGGAAAACATGTTGAGCAAACAAATGCTGCTCTTTTGATTTCCTCACTGTAAGGTGTGAGTATAAGCCTTTTCTCCCTAAAGGCCAGAAACGGGGCACAGAACAGAGAAACTGCACTGCTCTAATTACTGTCTCACACTCAGAGATGTGGAGCTCACCAGGGAAATGCAATCGCAGGCTGGAATATGTTAAAACAGAATTGCTTAAAGCAGCAGTGAGAGAGAGAAAGAGGGAGAGAGATAGATCGCCCCAATGTCCCTATAACACATAAAATATGAGGCATGTTTCTTCCTGCTACATCTACTTCTCTCTGCCTCTCGAAAATCAGCTCTAATTGTCCGAACGCTTTTGAAATGACACTTAATTATAAATACTGTGGTTTTGATTTTATTGTGGCCAGTTACTCATCCACATATATTACCTCTGAATAAACAGACAGATGATAATTATAAACCAAAACAGGCTGAAGACGTGTTGAGTGGCGTTAATTGTTTATTTATTCTTTATCCTCTCGGTTCACCTCAGAACCTTTCTGCCAGTTAAATCTGAGGGTTCTGATTAATTTTCAGTGATGAAGGGTACTCTGTTGTGTGGGAGGAAATGATTAAAACCTAGAAGCTTTGTAAAAATTAAAAGGCGTTAGGTTGACATTATTAGCATCAGCTTAGAAATGATTATTTTGAGCTGCCTGCATAGAAAGTGTTTAGGGAATAAAATGAATGATCTCAACAATATACAGTATGAATGTTTCAAAAGATACTTATTTAAAATGAGTTGAAACAACATTATTCTTAACTATTAAACAACTTTAATTTGTTTTTATAAAGTTAAGTGGATTGAACATAACTTAATTGTTTAAACTTAATCGATTTTTGGGTGTCACGGTGGTGCAGTGGGTAGCATGATCACCTCACAGCAAGAAGATCCCTGGTTCAAGCCTCGGCTGGGTCAGTGAACATGAAAATGAAGGACAACATGAAGGAATTGTAGGTGTTTTGTGTGAGCTCTGCCAAATTTGATTAACTATTCTGAGCGTCTTGCGTTTGAAACATTAAAACAATATTTAATATTTTATTATTTACACATCTTTTTTTTGTTTTGGTCATGGGGATACGTAAATGCTGAGAAGTCTGCTACAATATACCTACTCTGCAAAATCTATTGCAAGTAGGCCTGGCGCCTCGTGTAGTGATCAGAAATTGCCAGAGAAACTAACTGAAATGGCGGATTTAAAAGCTGAAATCCTGTCACTCTTGAATAATTACATTTCCAACATGAAGGAATTGTGTGGAACCCAGCATTTTTTACTGTCTAGGTGCTAGGCAGGATGAATATGCAATATTTTTCCAATATTGTGTGAGATATGCATTTTTCAGTATTCAGTATTACAGATAAGCAGCTTGAAGTATACAGTATATGTGGCCACCTCACATAGTTGTTTCTTGGTAACTGTTTGAAAGCCTGCATAGCTCTATTATTAACCTATTTATAATAGATATTTATATATTGATGCATATAACAGTTTAATTGCCTTTTAACAGCATCATACATTTGGTTCATGATTTTAGTCAACTGTAAATCCAAATTAGTTATTTTACCATTGTAGAGCCATTGGATTGTATTTTTATTTTTTCAACCCAGGCTCATTCTGATTACGTACCCGGGTAAACATTTTTGGAAAGAGTGAAACATGTCCCAGGAGGTCTGTTTTTTGCAGTTTTTGTTTTTGGAAATTCAGCAGATGCCGCTGTGTATCCTTTTTGATATCTCTTGATTGCCATAAAGAGCGTCTGCTCTTCTCGCGTAAATCCACTAGAGGCCACTGTCGACTGACTGACTGACTGATACCCCCCCACCCCTTCACTAAACCCAACCAATAGCATTTTAAAAAGCACAGATGACCAGCGCCTATCCACTTCTCTAAACCCAATCCACAGTGTTTTGAAAAGCAATCTAGAAAAAGAAAAGCTCTCACGGCAGCCTAATTTTTACCACATTTTCAGAATTTACCACATTCTCCCCCTGTTATTTACTTGTTTATTTTATTTTTTGGCTTTTGTTTTTCTCTGACCTGCTTTCTGTAACCGTTTTTCACTGGAGTCGAACGCCGTTGTCATAGTGAAATCCGCTCTGCGTCTCAAATCCTCCAACGTATGTGAAAGTCACTGGACAATTTAAGCGTGTATAGGAACGCCATCATACCGCCCTGTAGCATTCATTTTAAAGATGAAATGCAGCCATACATTCCTCTGGCTACATACTTCGTGACCTCTAGAAATTTATATACTGTAGGGCTACAGTATGTTTTCAGAATGAGCCTATGTTGATTTTTTTTTTTTAATCCTTCATACCCTACAATTCCATTTTACCAGCCATGGTAACCATGGTAAGAATCTTCTGAGCATTTGAAATGTATCATTCTGATGTCAAGTTACTATATATATTCATCTTTGTGGGTGCTTTCAGTTAATTTAGGTATTCATTTATTTTAGACTCAATTAGCCATTACTTTAGATTAACCTGAATACATTTTAAAAGCTTAAAAAGTCTTTTTTTTCTAGCAGTTTTATTTTACTAACCGCTGAGTCATTTTGCTGCAGGAGCTGAAAATGACAGATAAACAAAAGGAGTAAATGGAAGACTTTATAGGGATTATTGCATCTTCTATTCTTATTTAAGGAGAGTGAGAGCCATACATTTATTCTTTGAAATTGCTCACACAAGTCTTGTTGTTTCCTATTCATCAATCAGGATGATATTGACATTATTATTAAGGAGCTCGGTCTCTTTGGTTGCCAGTAGGCATTTTTCCCCAAACTAAAATAGCTTTATTGATCCTACTTGGAAAATAAATGAACAGTTGTTTATTTTGATCGTTTAATCACTAAAGGTTTTTAACCATTTTCAAGAAAACAAATATGAAGTGCCTATATTAGGAAATATTAACAGTATATGAAGTGTATGCAGTATTTCTACATTTCACCTCTCTTTGTCTTCATATCACTAGGATTTATCTTTTTATCAGCACAAAGAATATCATTTAAAATATAATACATTCTAGTATCTTCACTTATTCTATTATTTTTTGTATTCATAAGTTGATTTAATAATGAACATTGATTTAATAAGCATTTACTTATTTATTTTTACATTGAACGACACTGTAACATTATTACACTTACATTTTGAAAACAAGAAACTTTAAAGTACTTGCACTCGCTATACAGTTGTGTGTGTGTGTATGTGTGTATAATTTTTTACTATATACTCTATACATTTTTATCAAAAATAACCTATTTGTTCTGTTCTCAAATGATGATGCATTAGCCTTAGAAACTGAAGGGCTATAAGTGCTGGATGTGTAAATGTATATTCCATGGAAACCTTTTTCTTTTCTCGAGGAAACACTTTTATGTTATTGCATAGCCGATTGTTTGACGTCATCCTGAATGACCAATGCTCCCCTTCGCTGTACTTATTGGTAATGTAATGGTTGACATCAATCACTAGATAGACATTATCCTGAGGTGAAGCTCTTATGAATCAAATACAGGAAGGGGGTGATAAAAGATATAGTGTAATTCAATGCAATATCTTTATCCCTGGGATAGACTGGCCATAAGGAATAACCATTTCCTGATCTACCAGATAGCTTAGGGCGGCCTTGCCTGTCAGAATAATTATATTTATATTTTCAATTATTTAAAAATGTAGTCTGCTATCATCACACAGTATGATCAAGTCAAGATTAAGTGTAATCACAAAATAAAGGCATTCAAATGTTTTTTATGAACTAAGACCTTCTAATTAAACATGTATTTTATGCTTCCACACGTAAGTGTTAACATTGTAATGTACTTTGTAATTTATTCAATAATTTGAGAATGTTATCACATTAAAAACAACTTCTGAGAACGTTCTGGTGTAATTATATAACTCAACACATTAATGTGACACCGTTTAATACAACAGTTCAAAGAACAAAATGTTAAAATTGAGGAACTTAAAGCACAGCATCACCATTTTCCTGTATTAAATTAAATCCAAATTTTGGTCCACCAATGAAAAAATCCAAAGCAGACCCACTGACACACACTTTAAGTGGTGTTTTGTTGCTTTCTGAATCTGTTTTTATATGAATTCGTTCTGTAAAGGATTGAATGACTAATTCATAAAAAGTCACTTATTTCTGTCTTGAATGGCGTTTTGAACAAATCAAAGTGGATGACTCAAATGGATCACTCATAAAGACTTGCCAACACATACTAATGCTGAACCTACACTGAGCCACTGAAAAAAACTTTCATTCTGTGTCTGGTTTTGGTTTGGTTGGTTATCTTTAGTCATATTTTATGTTGTTTAGTTCAGTGGTTCTCAAACTTTTTTCACCAAGTGCCACCTCAGAAAAAATTGTCTCTCCAAGTACCACCATAATGAGCAGTATTGAAATACATTAGCGTAGCAGGCGTAATTAAGCAGCTACAGCACTGCACAGTTCAAAAACATGGCAGATTAATTCTTATTATTATGAATATTTATTTTTGTCAGCCACTGTAAACGTTCTAATTAGTTTGAACATTACCAATGTACTGTGCTTAGAGGTAAAAAAAATAAACATAAAACGTTAATGTTTAAATTAAAACGTGCTTTTAAAGTTAATTAAAAACAGCACTGTTCTTAAAAAGTAAAAAAATAAATAAATAAAAAGTATTATAAAGTAGCCTATTCATCAAGTTCCTTGGACCTCATAAAAATTAGAAATTAGATCTGTTTACTGCGTGTTAGAGCTTTGTGTGTCAGAAAAGCAAGTAATTCAACTATACCTGTCAACATTGGGATATAAAAATGCGAGATACGCCCCCAACAACCGTTACATATACATATATGGTGGAAATTTGCTTCAAATGGTAGAATACAACAAACATTAGAAAATTGAAAATAATTTAAAGGTTTAGCCTATTAAAATAAATGTACTGATCACATCTGTGTTATCATACGCGTCAAAAGGTTAAAAGTGTATACATTTTTTTACTTAAATTATTTAGCGATTCCTCCGCGTACCACTAGAAGGAAGCCTGCGTACCACTAGTGGTACATCTACCACATTTTGAGAACCACTGGTTTAGTTAGTTTAGGACAGTCAGTTGAATCACAGTTTGCATCAAATTCACCAATAATATGGTGGGTTTAATAATAATAATAATAATAATAATAATAATAATAATAATATGGCTGGTCTTTGTGTCACTGGAAAATAAAAACTGCATTGTGTCAATAGGACTTAATAATAGTTATTACATAAGCTCAAACAAACTGGTAAAGAACAGTGATCGTAACATGTAATAAATGTTTAATAAGCGTAATAAATCGTCTTAAAATTTGGTTAAAAATAATTTGGGGTCAGAAATGATAACACAAAGCTATAATATGATGATGACAAAGCTAGAATGTGTTCTTCAGAACTGCATTTGAGCTTCCAATGGAGAGTTGCATGACCTGTTGCATGGAGTTACATGAAGCAGAATAAACCCTGGATCCCTGGGCAATGGAAAAATGTAATGTAGTCTGATGAGTCATCTATCACACGTCATTTTCTATATTCAGACCGCTTTATGTTGGCAGAAATACAAAGCGCACCTTTAACACAATGTTAGCCCCGGATAAAAACTGGAAACTGGAGGACATCTTACATGCTAAAATACGTTTGTAATTTATGTATAGTGGCAAATCTCAGAAATAAAGCTACATAAGCTGTCATTAGAGTGGTACTGTTCAAATGGTAAACATATTACCTTAACCTATTTGTGCCCAGATTTTTCTAAATGGTTTCATGCATGTAGCCTTGTTAATTGTGTCCTATATGAACATGTTTTGTATTTATTTTCCCTATTTTTTTTTTCTCTAGAAAATTGTATTTGAATATGCAGCAACTATATTTGCTGGTGGGCAAATATGTAGAATGCACCCTTCAAGGTAATATTTGAATAGGAGTAGAACATTTGGCATTCTAGCTCAAAACAACTGCTTTCAACAGATCAATTCATATTTATAAACACATTTATTATGTTTAACGGTAGAAACCATTTGAAATGAACCCAAAAAATTGTATCTGTAATATAATTTTATATGTATGAAAACACAAATAGCTAATCAAATATCTTAAAGTGATGAAACACACTAGTTTACCCAACATACTACTGTGTATTTTTAGGGTCAAATATATATCTTTAAGCTATCAAAGGACCTTTTGTAAAGGTACTGCCCCATTAAGAGTGTAGATTTAGTTTTTCTTCTCTCCTATATTATACAGGTATTTCTGTCCTATATTATAATGATGTTTAACACAGCAAGGAATTTTTCACAGTATATCTGATAATATTTTTTCTTCTGGAGAAAGTCTTATTTGTTTTATTTCAGCTTGAATAAAAGCAGTTTTTAATTATTTACGAACCGTTTTAAGGTCAAAATTATTCGTCCCTTTAAGCAAATTTTTTTTCGATAGTCTACAGAACAAACCATCAATATAAATTTAATTTCCGTAACATGTCTAGTTAACCTAATTAACCTTAAGCCTTTAAATGACACTTTAAGCTGTATAGAAGTGTCTTGAAAAATATCTAGTAAAATATTATTTACTGTCATCATGGCAAAGATAAAATAAATCAGTTATTAGAAATGAGTTATTAAAACTATTAGGTTTAAAAAAATTTGTTGAAACAAATCTTCTCTCCGCTAAACAGAAATTGGAGGAAAAAATAAAGAGGGGAGCTAATAATTCAGGGGGGCTAATAATTCTGACTTCAACTGTACATCAAGATTTGTATGAGAATATAAAAATGAATGCATGAACAATATATTGTTTTTACAAGGGTTGTCATTGGTTGTGTTGAATATGTGGCATTTGGAGTTTTTCAACTGGTGCACATGTATCAAATAGGTGTTTTAGATTCAACCTATTGAGGGAAAGGCGATGACATAGCATGCATATTTAATCAGGTCAGATGGATATACAGATCAATAGGTTGTTTGAATAGAAATGTTTTTGTTTCAGCTGCTCTGTTCTATTATTATTATTATTATTATTATTATTATTATTATTATTATTATTA
>CAIGQQ010037820.1:1123601-1137782 GCA_903798035.1 Danio albolineatus | reverse complement strand
ATGGCTGCACATGATGTGTTTCATAGGCTGATACTGTGCTCCGTTTTGTTCTGTCCTTTTTTTTTTTTTTTGGCAGTAATTAGTCTCTTGTTGCTATGGTTGTGGGCTGCGGTGTTGCAGTGTGTGTGTTGGATGAAGCAGCCAGACATGGCAAAGACGTCATCTCATTAGTAGCAGTCGGTGAGAGTGTGAAAAGCAGACACAGTCGCAGACATGTGTGCATAATCATTGCTTAGAAATGCCAAAAAGTAACCCGGAATATTGCTGCGCTATGGTAATTGGGATTCTTCGGGTAAAGCCCTGATTCTGTGATATTTAAAGGAGGATTAGATGTGTTATTTTGCTCCTTTAATTAAACTTGATGATGTGCCAGCAGCTCTGAAATGTCATGTTTTGAAAACTTTTAACCTTTGGCGATTAAAAGTGAGCTTGACATTGAATTAGTATTAATGAAATCACCATAAATAATGGGATATATATACAACAGGTCTGTCTGGTCTGTCTGTATTACTCCGCCCATGAGTGACAGCATATCAATAAACTCACTACTGTTGGGCAACATAATGTACTCATTCATTCATTTTCTTTTTGGCTTAGTCCCTTTATTAATCCGGGGTCGCCACAGCGGAATGAACCGCTAACTTATCCAGCATTTGTTTTACGCAGCGGATGCCCTTCCAGCCGCAACCCATTCATTCATTCATTCATTTTCTTTTCGGCTTAGTCCCTTTATTAATCCGGGGTCGCCACAGCGGAATGAACCGCCAACTTATCCAGCATTTGTTTTACGCAGCGGATGCCCTTCCAGCTGCAACCCATCTCTGGGAAACCAGCCGCAACCCATCTCTGGGAAACACATTCATACACACTCATACACTACGGACAATTTAGCCTACCCAATTCACCTGTACCACATGTCTTTGGACTTGTGGGGGAAACCGGAGCACCCGGAGGAAACCCACGCAACCACGGGGAGAACATGCAAACTCCACACAGAAATGCCAACGTGCTACTCACTACGCCACCGTGGCGCCCCTTAACATAATTTTTTATGAAATATTCCTTTAATAATTATAAGGAAAATAATAATGATTATATTAGATAAAATATTCATTCATTCATTCATTCCTTTTCTTTTCGGTTCAGTGGCTTTATTAATCCGGGCTTGCCATAGTGGAATGAACCACCAACTTATCCAGCATATGTTTTACACAGTGGATGCCCTTCCAGCTGCAACCCATCTCTGGGAAACATCCATACACACTATATATATATATATATATATATATATATATATATATATATATAATTAGCTTAGAGAGACAAAAATGACACAGATATTACTTTGTTTTTACAGTAAAACTTGACTGTAATAGAGTTTACTGTCCACCATGTGGTGCTAGAAAGAAGTTCACCTAACGTTCCATAAGAGACACACAATAAAATTATCATGATGAAGGCAAGACCTGAGATAAATGAAGGAAAACATAAAGATGAAAACTCAGTTCTAAAACACCAACTTAAAGTTCATTTAATGCTAATATGATCATAGAAAACTTTGCTGCCTAAATGAAAGAAACATCTATTAATATTTAATGACCTTCACATTTAACAACAAAATAATCTGTCAGTGTATTCGTTTTTCATAAATTCATTTCTTTTATTTTCAGTCCTTTTTGTTCTTTGTCACCTATTTTTGTTTGATGCGATGACATTACCTTGCCAACCATGCACCCATAGATGTTACCATGGTAACTAAAATTAGCTGCACCTTAGAGTGGCTCTTCTTTGTACTTGGCAAGTCAAAAAAGAAAAAAAAATTAGGTTCAACAAGGTAGAGAAGCAAGGGCAGCATTGTATATTTCAGTTTATACGATTTTTAGCCCAGAGAAGGAATTTCATTATCAGTGGGTTTATAGGTAGATGAGAAAACCATTTAATTCATTACACGCTCTTATGTTTATTTATTGAGCATGATGCTGTAAGTGAAAATGTTTGAATGATTGATTGTCAACCACTGCCCAAGACATTAAATGGACTGCAGCAATTTATTTTCATTCCTGGGGTTTAGAATTGGAGATTTTGTGCATAAGTTATACAGTATAGGTCAGTGGACGTCACCTCACTATATCACTCATTAATGAGATTCTTCATGAGGTTTAAGGTCTTAAATAATCTAAGGAGGGCTGAAATGAAATCCCAGTGCAGTGCATGTATTTTATGTGCATTGCAATGACAGTGAAAAATGAAGATGATTTTATAGCTGCCATTTCAGAGAACTCCAACTGTCAGATGGTTACACTAAGTCAATTCAGACTCCAAAACATTTTGTGAGAGTTTTCCACACTAAGGCCCAATTCCAATTCTACCCCTTAGCCCTTCCCCTTGCCCCTACCCCTAGTTTTGCGCATTCATGTGAAGGTGTAGGGGTGTCCCATAGGGCTGTGCAATATGGACAAAATAATCATATTGCAATTTTATTAATTATTATTATTATTATTATTATTATTATTATTATTATTATTATTAATAAATTTTCTTTGCGATTTTGGCAGCTGTTTTTGCTTTTTCAAACAAGCTACACACATTCTAAATGTATTCAGTGCACAAAAAGTGCATAAAACATTTCACAATAAAATAACATAGTGTTAAGTTTAATAAATAAAACTGTAGTAAAATTGTCTTTAAAACAGACAACATAGAATAAATTAAGATTAACTAACCTAAACTCCAGTTATTAGCATACCTTTCAACATTGGAATGTGAAAATAAGGGATACGCCCACCATAATAAGGGACCCACCAACCCCCTAACGTTTTATGCTCATTTAGGACAAAATTAGTTGTGTTTGGAAAAAAAACCCCATCAAGATCGACATCTTTAGATGTTGTTATTATTATTAATTATGTGTATATGTCTGTTCAAACACGCGCCCAAAACCCAGACTTTCGCTACGCTTCAAATCGCATGTACAGCGTCTATTTATCACTATGGAGCACGTCTGACAGTCACGGGCCGCTTTATGACTGTTCTAAGGATTGCATAGGAGAGGCAACGGCACATGCAATAAAAAGGAATGGGAATCCAGCCACTTTTATATTTATTTTAAAGTGTTTCATGCCTAAATAAACTGAAAGCACAGAACACACTTGCATTTAAGAGCAAGGGGCGGCCCCTGGTGGTTCGGCAGTATGGGTTGCATATTGGGAGGATCTTTGTTTAATGTTTATTGACACCCTTCAGAGAAAGACAGGAGAAATTCAGGAAAATACTTTTACGGGATAATAGTGGGATAGAGGTGTAAAATACAGCAGAATCCCGGGAAAACGGGAGGATTGACAGGTATGCAATAGTACTAACTGCTTAATAAACAAAACTGTAATAAATTGTCTTAAAAACAGACAACATTAAATATAAAGATGAACTAACCACAGTTTCTGTCAGAACAATAAATAAAAACTAACGTAAATCAAAACCACCTATTCGGTTTTCCCACTCAACTTCGTTGTGCATGGAGTGAGTTCTGATAGGTTAACACCTTTCTCCCGCTCAGCTTAGCTGTAATTACCCAGTGTGCTGTGTCAGCTCTGATTGGTTAACATATTAAAATCATGTGCACAAGAACGTTTTCTGAATTTTTTAAAAAATAAATTAATAGATAAAATTGCAGCTTTATGCAGTTTAAAAAACGCATGTGCTTAAATCGCAATTTTCTTTTTTGCGATTGTGATTAATTGCACAGCCCTAGTGTTCCAATTCTCTTTAGCTTGAAAGCGCTGGGCTTGGGGGAAGGGCTAGATGCCCTTCGAACTGACATTTTTCAGGACCACACTCGAAACCAAGGCGTAAGAAAATTTCCCAGAATACACCATCTACAACAGCAGCATAGCTACACCCGAAAGTAAGGAGATGCACAAATTAGTATTTTTTTGTCATTATTATGAATTTTTACAACAAACAAGCATATGTTTTAATACAATCATAGCAGCGTTTGTGTTTAACTGTCATGGTTTAAAAAAAAAAGGCTAAAATAAGAATCTATAATCCCTAATAATAACTCCTCTATACCTGTTCCACAACATTCGGTCACTCCATGACACTCAAATACCCTGTCAGAAAAGTCTAGTGGCTGAGAAAAATATAAATATTTTCTAAGTCATGATTAACAGAGGTACTCAAGGTAATTATCACTATTTCCTAGAGTATATATATTTTTCTTCTGTGGAAAGTCTTATTTCTTGTAATTTGGCTGGAATAAAAGCAGTTTTTATTTTATTTTTAGTCAATATTTATAGGAATTAATTTCTTCAAATGGCTACAGAACAAAACACTGTTGTCTAATGACTTGCCTAATTACCTGTCCAGTTAACCTAATCAACCTGTCCAGTTAACCTTATCAACCAAGCCTTTAAAATAGCATTTTATGCTGAATACAAGTATCTTACAAAACAAATATTAAAGTATTATGTCATCATTCACCCATTCATTCATTCTATCATTTTATTTTCGGCTTAGCCCCTTTATTAATCAGGGGTCGCCACAGAGGAACGAACCAGCAACTTATCTAGCATATGTTTTATGCAGCGGATGCTCTTCCAGCAGCAACCTATCACTGGGAAAGACCCATACACACTCATAACCTATAGCGCATGTCTTTGGACTTGTGGGGGAAACTGGAGCACCCTGAGAAAACCCACGGGAACATGGAGAGAACATACAAAGTCCACACAGAAATGCCAACTGACCCAGCCGAGGCTCGAACCAGTGACCTTCTTGCTGTGCCACCGCGCCACCATTGTCATCATGTCAAATACAAAAGAAATTAGTTAATTTAAATTCAAACTATTATGACTAAAAATATTGGTTAAATGTCACTTGGGAAATATTTTGAAAAAGAAAAAAATCACAAGAGGACCTTCAACAGTAGATTAAAATAAGTAATATAAATCTTATTAAAATCTCATCCTACCCTCTATTCATGTTTTGGTAGAGGTTATGTCAAACACGGAATAAAAAAAAAAAAAAAGGATTTCAAAGCACTCCATGGCACGTGTAAATACAAGGATGATATTTAACTACTGTAAATCCTTTAGCGACAGTCATATGCATATGACACATTTGGCTTCACGTTGTTTAGCCTTCTGCAGCTACAGTACAATTTTGAGAATGACAGATGGGATCTCTCCATGTCTGCTGCACCAGTGGCCTGACCGTGTTGACATTTTCAACCTCACATCATTTTCAATGCATGCGCATATTTCAGCCTAGTTCTGGAGAGGAGCTGAGGAATGGTGAACTGAGGTGAGACCCTGTTGCTTAAAAGTGCGCAGATCAGTATTGCACTGGGAGACAAGAATCCCCTTGTGCCTTCTGTTTTGACTCCTCCACCTGTGCTGTACACCACTGCCACAGCTGCTGTGTGTTTTGCTGCTGCTTTGATCAAATGGAAATGCATTTTCATTGAAAACGCTAAGCATTTTAGACACTTGCGGAGATACGAAAGACAAGTTTTGGTTCACTTGTTTATTTTTTCATGTCCTAGCAATTGGACAAAAGAAATTGCCCAAAAGACGCTCCTTTCAAATTTAAAGAAACTTCTCAGTTCTGTTGTTTTTACTGTAAATAGCAGCTCTGTTGACGACATCAGGAATGTTTAACTTTTAACTTTTTTTACATTTTGCCTTTCACGCATAGCCTCATGTAGCTGTTTGAACATGTATCCAAAGTTTTAAAAGTCAAAGTGCACAACAAATAAAGTTTTTGTTTTGACAAACATATTAAGCAGCACAGCCATTTTAACATTTAAAATAGTACAAAAATATTTATTGAGCAGCAAATCAGCATATTAGAAGTAGTGTTGTCAAAAATATTAGTATTTTGATAAGTATCGATATATTTAAAACAATACATTCATACTTTTGGTTAGTATTGATAACAACACCGGTTTCCTTTCCTAATATCGAATATCGTTATTTGGTCACACTTTATTTTGATGGTCCATTTGTTGAATTTAAGTTACATTGCATCTACATGACAACTAATTCTCATTAGATTATAAGTAGACTGTTAGGTTAGGGTTGGGGTTTGGGTTAGTGTAAGTTGACATGTACTTGAAAAGTTTGTGTCGTCTGTCCACAAAAAGACCTCTCTTGCTTTCTTTGCCATCGCGTTCATCGTTCAACCAGCGTTTGTTGACTAACAATAACCAAATGGCGAGCGAGACACATGCTTCCTGTTTATACTTGAACGCGCATGCCCAGAGTGCTCGAAAGGTCGCGTGATAACGTTTTCGCTGGAGTAGTGTGGAGGGAGATATGTTCAGAAATGCTGGGTGAAACTCTAGTGTGGACGCGGATCATTTTCATGCTAAAATGCCGTTTTAAAACTAAAACGCACTAGTGTAAACGGGGCCTCAGATTGCACTGGACCAGGTCTGCATCCAGATTCCTCTCCAGACCACTAAGAAACAAGAGAACACTTTGGTTAAAATTGTTAAAGAGCTTACTTAGAGAGTGATGAGATATGTAGATGTAAAATCTGCGCAGCTAACCTACCTCTAATCAGCAGTGTGAGAATATACTGCAATATATTTAAATGTGAAGTCTGGGATACACCCCAGTCCTGCGTCACCTCTCATTAGCTTACATGGATGTCTGGGCATGATGTCTCATCCTTGCTTCAAGCATAAACACTCATTCATACCCATTACATAAGTTATGTTGCAGAACTGCACCGGGAGCTTGTGCTCAGTCATTGACCCCGAGGTTCCTGCCATCCACATGAGTCTCTTTCCCTTGCCTGACCTGGAGAATTTGTATCGTTCATATTACTGGCCTAGGAGGGTCTCGGTAATGCTTCAGTTTGCATTTCATTTGGTCTTATAGCTGTACATCACTACTGTAAAATGTCCTTGACCTTCTTTAAAACTCACTTAGCCTAGAACAAATGGCACGAGTGACCCTTCCCAACATTCAAAGCATCAGGCCTCCCAGGCAACTGTTTGTTATACAGAGAGATCAGAGACAGAGAAAGAAGTGTTGGCAGAGGTTAGTCTTTTAAAGGGATAGTTCAGCCAAAAATGAATATTTGCTGTTAATTTACTCATCTTCGTGTCAGCCAAGATATGGAATGTTTTTCTTGAGTAGAACGTTTACGACGAGTTTTAACTACAAATGTGGTCTTTGCTGATTCATAGAATTCAAGAGTTAAGAGTTTGGTATGAATCATTTGAAAGCCTATAAAAACAGACACAAACAAATGAATAACTGTGGATCTTGATGATACATTGAGGTCTTATGAAGAGAATTTCAGTTTATTTAATCTGGGCATATTCAGCTGAACAAAAATGAGAGCAAAGACATTATATTGTTATACTTCTTTCAAATAAATACAGTTCTTTTGGACTTTTTTTTATCAATCAAAGAATGAAAATATTAACAAAAACATTAAGCAGCAAAAACATTTTCAACATTGGTAATAAGTGATTATTAAAGGGCTCCAATTTTGGCCTTTTCACAAGATGTAAAATATGTCTATTGTGTCTCCAGAATGCTTCTGTGAAGTATCAAAATAACCATCAGATCATTTAAAGAGCCCATATTATACATTGAAAAGGGTCATATTTTAGTTTTGGGGGTCTCCAACAGCAGGCTGATCTGATTGCAAGGTCAAAAAACACTTTCATTGTCTTATAATATGCATTTATTTTTACCTCATTATCCCAGCGACTCCTATATGAATCGTTCAGGGATTCATTTGTTCCAAAACCCCTCCTTCGCGCGATGCTAAACTGCGCTGATTGGACCGATGAACCAGTCTTTTGCGATTGGTCGACAGCGCTCAGCGTGAGAGAATGCCCACCACGGCTTATCAACATTGAAGTCATAGTGTGTGCGTGAGCTAATCTGCTAACACTCGCTTTTAACGGGAGTCGCCCGTATTTCAGACACCTCACCCCGAAAACTAACCCCCCGGTCTCCCAGCATATCACTCTAATTCTTAACCAGAAGTGAATACAGCAACATACATTCAGTATTAATGCACACAGCGGCAAAAGCTAACCCATTATAAACAGCACCGCCGCACGTGTGTAGCAGAGCTCATGGTGTCCATAGCAACGACAAACAGCAGAGGAACACGCTCAAACGCATTTTAATCCGTAAACACAGCGGCACGCGTCGCGTTTACAACGTGCTTTCAGACGCGATATGAGAATACAAGTTAACAAGAGACACTACAAGCGGTTACAAGTTACAAAACACAGTTAAATGCATCATTTACAAGCTAGAGAAAACAATGAGGTGACTGTTTTAATCGCACTTACTCACACTTGCTGGATAGCAGGCCAGGAAATGTCCCGGTGCTCCTAATTCTCCGTTGTAAGCACTCCTCGGAGGGGGAACAGCACATGGCTAGGGTTTAATGCAGAGATATTTCTGCAGAAACGACTAACTCTTCAAAGTCTCATCTCTGGGTTCTCTGCACACTTCCAATATGGCGCCGACACAGATGGCTGCCTCCGTGACGTGCTCTGCAGTTTTTTTCGTTTTTTTGTTAGTTTGTCCTGTTTTTTGTCACATTCCTACAATTAGTTTCACCAGAGACGAACTGTTGGACATCCGGACGCATACACCACCAAATACTTTTCCAGACTTGGACTTATCTGATGTTTTGTTGGACATTGTTGTCGGAGGAGCCGCGGTGCTACTCAAGCGCGTTCTGAAACGCCGGCGTGGAAAGCGTGCAGGCGTGCTTGTGAAACTCAGACAACGAGGATTTCGAACCGCATTACCGAGCATCCATCTGGCAAATCTTCGCTCTCTACCCAACAAAATTGACGAACTCACTCTGCTCTGTCAGACAAACAAGGATTTCATGCATTCAGCTGCTCTATGCTTCACGGAAACCTGGCTGACCGACACCATACCTGACAACGCGCTCAACCTTCCCGGCTATCAGCTGTTTAGAGCGGATCGCGACGAGGAAACGACGGGGAAATCGCGTGGTGGCGGGACGTGCTTTTACATCAATGAAAGGTGGTGTACTGATGTAACTCTTTTAAAGAAGATGTGCTGTCCAGATCTAGAGGCACTGTTTATTAACTGTAAGCCTTTCTACTCACCGCGTGAGTTCTGCTCGTTTGTCCTCGTCTCTGTTTACATTCCGCCGCACGTGCACGCGCGCCTGGCGATACAGAAACTAGCCGATCAGATCACGGAAATTGAGCGACAGCAGCCGGACTCTGTTTTAATCATTCTCGGGGATTTTAACAAAGCTAAACTATCCCATGATCTGCCAAAATATAGACAGCATGTTACATGTCCCACAAGAGACAGCAACATATTGGATCACTGCTATACCACAATAAAGGATGCATACCACTCTGTTCAACGAGCAGCTTTGGGACACTCTGACCACTGTCTAATCCATCTTATACCAACCTACAAACAGAAACTGAAAACAGCCAAACCTGTATTAAGATCTGTGAAAAGATGGACTAATGAAACAGAGCAGGATCTACAAGCCTGTTTCGACCTCACTGACTGGAGTGTCTTTGAAGCTGCTGCTAATGATCTGGATGAACTCACAGACACTGTAACATCTTATATTAGTTTCTGTGAAGATGTGTGCATCCCTACCAGGACTCAACTCACATACAACAATGACAAACCATGGTTCACTGTAAAACTCAGACAGCTACGTCAGGCAAAAGAGGCTGCTTACAGGAATGGGGAGAGGGCCTTGTATAAGCAAGCAAAGTACACCCTGGAAAGAGAGATCAGAGTCGCCAAAAAGAACTACTCTGAAAAACTAAGGAGCCAGTTCTCTTCCAGCGACTCAGCATCCGTGTGGAAAAGCTTAAGGAATATCACAAGTTACAAGCCACCAAGCCCCAGCACTGTAGACAATGAACAACTTGCTAACGACCTGAATGAGTTTTACTGCCGGTATGAGAAAACCCCCCAAACCCACCCTGAACTGCTCTTCACGCCACCATTAACACCTCCACCACCCCCCGCCTCCCCCATACCTGCAATTCAGTTTAATGAAGATGATGTGCGCCAGGTCTTCCGGAAACAAAAGAGGAGAAAAGCACCAGGCCCAGATTCTATAACACCAGCCTGTTTAAAATCCTGTGCTGACCAACTGGCCCCCATCTTCACCCTGATCTTCAACAGATCACTGGAGCTGTGTGAAGTGCCCTCCTGCCTCAAACGCTCCATCATCATACCCATCCCAAAGAAACCCAAACTTACAGGACTACATGACTACAGACCGGTGGCGCTAACATCTGTGGTCATGAAGCCGTTTGAAAAGCTGGTGCTGGCCCACCTGAAGGACATTACTGAACCCTCACTGAACTCTCTTCAGTTTGCCTACAGAGCAAACAGGTCTGTGGATGATGCAGTAAATATGGGACTGCATTATGTTTTGCAACACCTAGACAGACCAGGGACCTATGCGAGGATCTTGTTTGTTGACTTCAGCTCAGCTTTTAACACCATCATCCCAAAACTTCTCCTGCCCAAATTAACTCTGCTCTCCGTGCCCACCTCTGTCTGTCAGTGGATCAACAGCTTTCTAACGGACAGGCAGCAACTGGTCAAGCTGGGCAAATCTTCATCCAGGACCCGCACAATCAGCACTGGCGCCCCCCAGGGGTGTGTCCTCTCCCCTCTGCTCTTCTCTCTGTACACGAATGACTGCACCTCAAAGGACCCCTCTGTCAAGCTCCTAAAGTTTGCAGACGACACCACGCTTATCGGCCTCATTCAGGACGGTGACGAGTCTGCTTACAGACAGGAGGTTCAGGAGCTGGCTCTCTGGTGCAGTCACAACAACCTGGAGCTGAACACGCTCAAAACAGTGGAGATGATAGTGGACTTCAGGAGAAACCCCCCTGCTCTCCCCCCACTGAGCATCATGGACAGCACTGTGGCTGCAGTGGAGTCATTCAGGTTCCTGGGCACCACCATCTCTCAGGACCTGAAGTGGGACACTCACATTGACTCCATTGTCAAAAAAGCTCAACAAAGGCTATACTTTCTTCGTCAGCTGAGGAAGTTCAACCTGCCACAGGAGCTTCTGAAACAGTTCTACACCTCCATCATTGAATCAGTCATCTGCACTTCAATAACTGTCTGGTTTAGCTCAGCTACCAAATCTGACCTCAGAAGACTACGTCGAATAGTTCGGACTGCTGAGCGAATCATTGGTACAACCCTCCCTACTCTCCAAGAACTGTACTTATCCAGAGCGAGCAGAAGGGCGGCCAAAATCACTCTGGACCCCTCACACCCAGCACACTGCCTCTTTGAACTGTTACCTTCTGGTCGACGCTACAGAGCACTGCGCACCAGAACAGCCCGACACAGAAACAGTTTCTTCCCTCAGGCGATCCATCTCATGAACACTTGATGATAATAATCGTGGAACCAACATCACTACTGCTGTACACTCTTACACACACATACACTTATTTAACAACACACTTTACATGCCATTTGCACATAACAAATACACTTGTTACACACACATACACTTATTTAACAACACACTTTACATGCCAATTTGCACATAACAGCTGCACATATAATGTTGTATATAGTAATACACTGTACATACACTTGTCCATTTGTATATTTGCATTTAACACTTACTTCAATTTTTTTGAATATATTTATTATCTGTTTTTTGTCCTGTCTCTGTAATTCTGTTGCACTGTGGAAGCTCTGTCACGAAAACAAATTCCTCGTATGTGTGAACATACCTGGCAATAAAGCTCTTTCTGATTCTGATTCTGATTCTGATTCTGATATCCAGCTAAGCACAGTGCTCTTCACTGTGTTGCCAGATGTTGCTGACTGATTTCAGCCCAAACCCTGTCCAAAGGGTTTTACCTGCAGAATCAAGTTGAAAACCGCCCGATCTGGCAACATTTCCTCACCGCTGTTGTTTGTGGGCAGGATTGGGGATTTCGAATCTGCGCGCGCATAAATGGGCGGGGCTTATGTTTCGTGTTCACGTAATGCCGAAACGGCTAAAGACTCGTTAGCACGGCGACTCGTTTGAGGAACTATGAGTCGACTCTTTTATAGATGAATCAATAGTTTTAAACACTGTGCACTTTCAGATTTAAGCCTTAGCTGGACATTTCACTTCACTTAGAGCTGTGTGACACACTGCATACAAGCTCATTTTCAAAAACCCATAATAGGGGCTCTTTAATATACCCTGATGAAAATGTCAATTTTTGAGTCAGAGGGAATTGTAGCTGTTTTGCGGCTTTGCCTTTAAATGAAGATGAGCTGGTCCCCCCCACCCACTCATGAGATATTTTCAGAGAAGGATAACCAGGGCTGGACATCAGTATAAACAAAGCAAAAAGACAGACTGCAACTCAAACATGATGAAACAGACACCCACAGTCACAAATACCAGAGCAAGATGAATGAGCCACACACTAATACCGTTACATCTTTCATTGTGCACATGTGTTTTTAACACGTGCTGCTTTTGCTCATCTACACGTGGCAAATGAGGCAAGATGCCCACCAAACGGTTAAATATGCTTCTGTATATTATACAAAATTAACCAGATTTACAGTTACAAGAACAAGAAGAGGCAGTACACACAAGAAGTCCTAATTATACAAAGGAACTCTTTGTGCTCAGAGCATTAAGTGCTAGAGTTAGGAGGGGGAGGTGTGTTTTATTTATTTTCATTTTTTTTACATTTAAAAAACATGCACAAACCGGGACTGTGTGATTGAAGCGTCCTCATTAATAGTTATTACACTATTCACCCACTATCAAATATAAAAAAACTACTTATTGTTTCTTGAATGCAGACATATCTTTGAATCCCAGTTTCTTTGCAAATTTTGTCTTGTGGTGCCAGACAATCCATATCGGTGGGTGGGAAAACTGCACTGCTATATCACGTTGCAGTATGCCTCAAAATCAATGGGATTTGGATGCTATTTTACCATCAATAAATTGTAAAAAAGAGACTTGTGTTTATATCACTTATGTAAAATCTTATATACAATATCTCCAAAATCACTCTGTCAAAACAGCTTCTAAACGTTGATTTTGCATTATAGCTGCCCTTTAATAGAGTACCAGTAATACTTTACAAAAATATAAGAACCAAATTAGCATGTTAGACTGATTTCTGAAGGACCCAACACAGGCTCATTGTGAATACATACCTACATGTCCACATTTCTGGAGATCACGGTTTATGTAGCCAGAGGTATATATGGCTGCATTTCGTCTTTAAAAGGAACCCTGCAGACGAGTATTAGCAGGATTCGGTTCCTTTTAGTGCTTATAACTGACCGCTTACCTCCGTACGGCTGAGCTGACCGTGATGATGGGGTTTGAGTCTGGTTTAGAACGGTTCGAGAAACCAGGTAAAAACAAACAAAAACAAACAAAAAAAAAACATGCTGAAAACTTAATCAAAACACTGTTGGTTAAGTTTAGGGAAGGGGTTGGGTGAGTCAGTCAGTTGACAGCAAGTTGGCCTGGTTGGCTAAAGTGTATACTGCACCCTCTGGTGAATTTATGTGAAAAGAGGACGCGTGAGAGAAATTTCAGATTATCAAAAAGCATTTACAGCGGCCCCTGGTGGATTTGCAAAAACAAAAACCGAGCAGACATACCTCCAGTTACAGTTTGTATTTTGCTGTTCCCAGAAATGTAGACCTGGGTACGGATCCTCAATGAGCCTGGGTTGAAGGGATCATGTGACACAAAGACTAAAGTAATGACTGCTGAATATTTCTTTCACAGGAATAAATGATATTAAAATAGACAACATATATTTTACATTTTCATAATATTTCACAGTATCTCTTTTGTACTGAATTTGCGATCAAATAGACGCAACCTTGGCAACCATAAGAGACTTCATTTAGAAATGTTTTCAAACTTTTGTTTCATAGTCAGTTACAGTTCACAGAGTTCTTTGCAGAAAAAAGCGAACAAGATTTGAAAGGGACTTTTATTGATCATAAGACCACAGAATTGACAGGAATCTTTTAAATGCAGTAGTGAATAGTCTGTTCATATACTCGCATCCCCAAGGAACATCTCGGGCTTATTAGCCATGTCACTATACTCTCCAGAGCTGAAACATGTTTCTAATCTGGGCATATTAACCTGAAGCTCTGC
>CAIGQQ010037820.1:994302-1052984 GCA_903798035.1 Danio albolineatus | reverse complement strand
GTTTGAGGTCCACATTTTTTTGAGAGGTTTGAGGTCCACATTTTTTTTTAGAGGTTTGAGGTCCACTTTTTTTTTGAGAGGTTTGAGTTCCACTTTTTTAGAGGTTTGATGTCCACTTTTTTTTGAGAGGTTTGAGTTCCAAATTTTTTGAGAGGTTTGAGTTCAACATTTTTGGAGAGGTTTGAGTTCCACTTTTTTTTGGAGAGGTTTGCGTCAAGATACAGCGAAGGGTTTTTTACTGTGCAAAAGCTACACTGAAAATACAGCATATACTTGACGCAGAAGGTTAAATCAGCTTTTAGTGTTCACACACTGTAAAAAACATCTGTAAATTAGAAGTTTTCCTTATTTTGTGATTCATATTTTATTTTCCCTGGTTTATTTATGCGTATGGTTTGTGTCATGGGCCCTTGATTGTTCTTCCAACAACTTTTAACAAAAAGTTTTTTAAAAAGTGACGTTTATGGACATTTTTAATAGTTTTAAGTGATGTATTGTTTGGGTTAATGTTGTAAATTATGCTACAAAAACCTTGCAATAAACCGGCAGTACATTTCACGTTATTTTACAGACTTATTACTCAATATATTATTTCTCATACATTACATTACTTCAAACTACTAGTGGGTAATGGGAAGCACATTCGCCTCACAGCAAGAAGGTTGCTGGTTCGAGCCTCGGCTGGGTCAGTTGGCATTTCTGTGTGGAGTTTGCATGTTCTCCCCGTGGTTGCGTGGGTTTCCTCTGGGTGTTCTGGTTTCCACCACAAGTCCAAAGACATGTGGTATAGGTGAATTGGGTAAGCTAAATTGTCCGTAGTCTATGAGTGTGAATGAGTGTGTCTGGATGTTTCCCAGAGATGGGTTGCAGCTGGAAGGGCATCCGCTGCGTAAAAAAATATTCTGGATAAGTTGGCAGTTCATTTTTCTGTGGCAACCCTAGATTAATAAAAGGACAAAGCTGAAAAGAAAATGAATGAATGAATGAGTTTCTGACATCAAAATTTGACAGAGCCAAGATAAAGGTCCCATGATGCAATTCACAGCTGTAAATAAACAGAAAACACTTGTGAATCAATATGTATCAATATGTTAATCTCTTAATTAACACATATTTCTTACAGTGCATCTGTATCCTCAAGCTAATGTTTGACTGTTAATTTGTGTTTGTAGCGAGCTCTACTGGAACAGAAGCAGAAGAAGAAGCGCCAGGAGCCCTTGATGGTGCAGTCTAATCTGGATGGCCGCTCTCGAGTGCGCCGAACCCGGCAGTCAGAGGAGCAGGCTCCCCTCGTGGAGAGTTACCTCAGCGGAAACAGCAGCACCATCTACCACGGTACAAAATAAAGTTCAAATACAACACACACTATCACAACTCCAGATTCGAGGGTCACATTCACTCTCGAGGGCATGAGACAATATTCAGAGCCGTCATTACACTGAAATGCTGGTATCGACTCAAGCTGCTTAAACAGAGAAGCCCACAAAGGCCTGTGATTGAAAATGGAAATGCTTGTTTGCTGATTGTTCGGCAAACAATGGTGCCATTCTTCGCTCTGCCAGCGGCACTGGCTTAAGTTACTCTATTGATCTCTGTCCCAGACTGCTCACTGCTAGATAAACCCTTCCTACGGTGACCTCAATCATCCCTATTAAAACATTTGCCAGTGTCAGGGTCTTTCCTCTAAGCCACGAGAAACCTTTTCTTCATTTTCCTCATGGTCAACTTGTGAGCAAACATTATTCTAAGCTGTTCTTGTAGCATTTCCGTGCCATATTTCTATTTGGCACTGTATGGCTGAGGTCTACACAATGAAATAGCCTGTTCTAAAGAGGATGGCAGAATAACAGTGTTTTATGTGTTTTAGATCTATGGTTTAACAACATTTTGTGTATCATGTCAGTCTAAAAATCTTATCATTCAATCAAATGAGCTTTTTATTATTTGTTTCTGACTTTTTTTTACATTTCTATTTATATTTAGTTTCAATATTTATAGTACTTCAAATTAGTGCTGGGTCAATAAACACTATCATATATTGGATTGTGAAAAAAATTAAGTTAATAGGCTTTTTTTACTCTATATTAATCTAAAAGCCAATCACAGAGTAGAAATATGCAACAACAGGAATCTTTAATTGTGTTGATATTAGTGATGCACCAAATTTTCACCTGCTGAAAATTATCAACCAAAAATATGAGCTGACCGGCTCTCTGCAACTCTCACATGGTCGCCCACTGAAGCTAAGCAGGGCTGCGCCCGGCAGTACCCGGCAGTACCTGGATAGGAGACCACATGGGAAAGCTAGATTGCTGCTGGAAGTGGTGTTAGTAAGGCCAGCAGGGGGCGCCTAACCTGCGGTCTTTGTGGGTCCTAACACCCCAGTATAGTGAAGGGGACTCCATACTGCTCAGTGGGTGCCGTCTTTCGGATGAGACGTTAAACCGAGGTCCTGCTCTCTGTGGTCAATAAAAATCCCAGGATGTCCTTCGAAAAAAGAGTAGGGGTTTAACCTAATCTGCCCATTGGCCTCTGTCCATCATGGCCTCCTAACCATCCCCATATCATAATTAGCTTAATCATCAGTCTCCTCTCCACCAATCAGCTGGTGTGTGGTGTGCGGTCTGGCGCAAAATGGCTGCCATCGCATCATCCAGGTGAATGCTGCACACTGGTGGTGGATGAGGAGACCCCCCCCCCCATTGTGTGTAAAGCACTTTGAGCGCCCAGAAAAGCGCTATATAAGTGAAAGGAATTATTATTATTATTATTGTTATTGAAAATAGGTTATGCTGTATCACCCAAAATTCTTTAACGCAGCCAGCCCCTCTTCAAATAAAACGTTTTTTACTTTCTTATCTTGCCAGAATGCTGTGACTTTTATTCTATTACATTTACATCAGGAAAGCAAAATTTGTAAAGCGAGCAAAAATTGTTGCTTATGTCAAATGAGAGTTTAAAGAGCATTATAAAAGGTCATATTTTGGTCTTGGGGGTTTCCATCAACAGGCTGATAGGCATGCAAGGTCAAAACACTTTCATTGTCTTATAATATGCATTTATTTTTTCTTAACTACCCCAACAACTCCCATACGATTTGTTCAGCGATTCATTTGTTTCAAATCCCTCCTTAGTGTGATGCTAATCTGCAGTGATTGGTCCGATGACCCAGTGTGTTGTGATTGGTTATGAAGTAGCACAGAGTATATGTGTGATCCTAATGCATGAATGCATTATTATCACATCTGTGTAGGAACTGCTGGTGGTGGCCATAGCAACAACAAATGGCAGAGAATTGCGAGCTCAGAAATGCATTTAAATTAGTAAAGGAAGAAGCACACATTTCAACATGGTTTTGGACACGATATGTGAATAGCCCCATAACGATTTAACCTGAGAGATACATTAAAAACTACAGAAAACAAGGTGGCTACCATTTTAATGACACATACAAGTTGTGATCTGGTGGAAGAAGAAACTGGTTCCTCTCAAGGTCTGACAAATGCCCATACATTAATAGTCTTTGCTGACCCTTCCTTTAATAATAAACAGCCGGCAAATTCCACATTGTAGTTTAGGTTATTATATTAATCATCAGAAAAATGACTGGAACAAACACAGAACAGGGTACACTGTGGTATTGTTGTGAAAATTATTCCCCACAGCTGTATTTCTGGCCATCTCTCAGTGATCATAGTCTTCGCGTCATGATCAATCCACTCCCCTGCACTCCGCTAGTGTTTGAAAGGAAAGGTGCGTTTACGTTTTACCAGTGCCAGCACTTTATATTTGAGGTCCATACAAGCAGGTAAAAGATTCGGACAAAAGACCATTCATTTGTTCAACTGAGTTGACACTTCTTTTAAGAATCAATAGGTTCACTTTCAGATTTAAACCTCAGATGGATGTTTTCATTCACTTAGAGATGTGTTACACACTGTATGGAAGGCAATTTTCAAAAACCCATAATAGGGGCTCTTAAAAATGATTGAATTTAGAGTTTATCTGTTGTGGCTTGATATTTCTGATAAATGTTGTTTATATAAACAGCACTTTCATTTCAAATTTGTCAAATTGACAAATTTGTTTGTTGTATACTATATTTGTGATTATTTTTAATAATGACACTTATAAAACATTGCTGGGGATTAATGGGAACTAAATATTATTTTAGACCACTGACAGCTTATTTGACATTATTTTAAAATGATTTTGTTTTCTCTCAGAAGTGTACTCTGGAAATGCTGTCAGGTGTGACTTATCTTTCAGTTTAGGTTTAAAATGTAGCATGTATAATTATTGGTCTTCATGTGTTACCCCTGAAACATTTGAATGGTTTAAGGTAACAAAAACAACACAGCTGTGCGCACTGTAAGCAGCCTTTCAATGAATGTTATGACACGCTAATGCCTATGACAAATTTCTGACCTTATCAGAAGTTCTGGGTCACATTCCTGCAGTGTGTCTCTTAATACAGTATCCATCTAATGAAGAACCAGGGGATGTTTTTCAAGCTGAGGGACATCTCGCACATATTTCCAGCTGACATGATGCACAGATGTTGTTGACAGAGTTTAACTGGTATTTAAACCACAACAGTCTCTTAAATCATCATTCAGTTGATGCTGGTCATTTGAAACCTGCGCTATGGGACTATGATATTTCTCAGAGGCTTGAGTTGTGTTATGAAAGAGGAATGTCTGTTGGTAGTAGTGGTTTACAGGATTATGAATAATTTATCGTTTTCCCTCAGTGTTGTGCTGTCTCATCAAAGAGAAAGCACCTTTGGATCTCATCCAACCTGAGTGTAAATTGCAGATAGTTCTTTCTTTGTACACTTAGATTTTGAATGTAGCATGCCATCTTTATTCTAAAAAGGTGACAAAAATGCTGCATCTGAAGTAGGAGATATACCTCAACATGGATCAGCACAATTCTATACATTTATATATATTATATACTATATATATAGTGTCAGTGATCATTATAATTATATATAAACAATACTATTTATAACATATAATATTTTATTGAAAATATTTAAAGGCTTGTTCAGACCAAGTAAGATGCCCATATAACATATTAGTATCCACAGCAAAGCTCCATCAAATTTTGTTTAATTCTGTGTCATCTGCCACTTTAAAGAATCTTAGTCTTATATTTTTTTTTTTAAATATATGGTAATATATAGTTTATAGCTGTGGGGGGAAACAAGCACTTTTTATCTTAATAGTTATGGTATAAACTTGTTCCTTTACAGAAAAACCACATGACTGACAATGTAATAACTTCAAAAACATTTTCTAAAACCACAAGTTTAAAGTCTGTTCCACTTGTGATTCATATTTGATTTCAACATGCAAATTTCAGAGATTTTCAACACAGGCTCATCTGAATATTTTTGTAAAGCTGCAAAAGCATTGTTAAAAATACATTTAACTGCACACAATAATAAGACTCACCAGGTGCATGTTATTAACGAATGAAGGATTATTATTATTATTATTTTTTTAAACAGTTTTTTTACTTAGCACAACGTTAAGTTTATTTATAAACTAATGTTGAGGGGATCACTTGCTTATGATTGCTTGCGGCTGGTCCTGCAAAATCCAATTTATAATTCACCAATCAGATGATTTTAAGCCACTTTAAATACCCTAAGTTCCTTATCATAGCTATCTTCATTAGAAGAATCCCCGCTTCCACCCCTGCTCTTCCTCCTTTCCTAGATTGGTGCCACAGTGGCCCAGTGGTTACCACTGTTGCCTCACAGCAAGAACGTCACTGGTTCTAGTCCTTACCAAGCCAGCCGGCATTTCTGTGTACACATTCTCCATATGCTCACGTGGGTTTCTCCGGGGTTCCCCGGTTTCCTCCCACCGTCCAAAAACATGCAACTTAAGTTAATTGACTAATTCAAATCAGCACCATACACATGCTCCTAGTGTGTAGTTATGTCCTTATTAGCTACTACAGCAGGGGAGTTCTCGAGATCAAGCTGAGCTAAAACTCCCCTCTTGCCCTGCAAACGGGAGGGAGCCCCAGGCTCAAGGATCTTATGAGCTCAGGGCTCTCTCCCTGGACAGTATGCCAGACCAGCTCAATAATCAATCATCAGCTAAGTGTGAACTCTTGAAACCAAATAAATACTACAAAAGAACTCTCTGGTGTCTGCCTCTGTGATCTATCTCCATATGGACAACTTTTGTGGTGTGGTCAATTTGCTCGGTACATTGTTGTCCTTGTAATGCAAAGCACTTGATTTTGAGCCCAGTAAACCATGGTTGCAAAACAGAGATAAAAGGAAGGTAAAACTGTGTGGTCACTGTACAGTTTTCTCCTATGTTTGCTTTTGAAAACACTATTTGTTGCGTTTATTAAAGGGTTTAGTTCTGTGATTCGATTACTGATCTGTACGACAAGCCCTGCCTTCTCATAGACATGTACAAGAAAAACATGTATATGAAATGTACAACAAAACTTGTCCTAAGTGACATTTTTTTTATGTTGCACATATTTCCAATGAGCCTGTGCTAAAAAACAACCAAATAGATTGCTTTTTATAAACTTAATACAATCTTAGTACAAGCTTAATACAACATTTCTAAGATAGGCACCCTCATGCTGACATAAAAATAAAAGTGTGTGTATTGCCATGAAATTATGTATGACTAATCATAAGGCATAACTAATCAAAATACAGGATCATTTAAACACAGTGTGTGTGAATATCATAGACTGTTCCTTACCCACAGTTTTTCTACCTTACTATTTCATATATGCCAATGCTTTTAAACATGATTTACAGTCTGTTCAATGCTTGAAACTTTTACTGTGGCCTGGGATGGGGTTTTGGTTCTACATAGGTTGCTAGGCGACCATCAACCATTTTCTCAGACGATGACAAGGTGACAAAACATTGCTGTATCTCTGATACATGTTTTATTTATGGAAATCAATCAATGCAGTGTTTGGGTTCTCTGTGTTTGTCTGAAGTAATGACTATCGAAATGGAGAACTGTGTATATTCCATACAAACACATAACCCCATTATGCACGCGCCTCCGAACCTGCATGACGAACCTGCATGCGGAATAGACGCGATATGTGAACAGCCCCTAAAACCGACATCATTTTGCGATATCCAGCAGCTGATCTGCTTTTAGCACAAACATGCTGGATTCACCTGATTTGTTGACTAATATGTTGTGGATCCATTTCTTGGCAGTTTGTGGTTTTCACTGGGCCTTTCCAAATTGCTAGCTTGTGGATAAAATTTAGTTTGACCGATTTAACCAAGAGAATACGGTAATTTTTCAAATGAAAGATCATTCAGACTCAGATAATAGATAAAAAGAAAATAACTCATGATTTCTTGTGTGGCTCGGTACCAATTGATCTATGGACCGGTACCACTCCGCTTCACTGGGGTTGTGGACCACTGTTCTATTGGATCAAATTCACGATTATTGTCCTACTACACAGCACAACCAGTCGAGTTACACAATTTATGAATTTTAGCAATGATGCACAATGTGTTATGTCTCACATAAAAGTGACAAACAACGGCTGTTTACGTTAGAGGGCACGTTGGTCTCTCTTGTTAGGCTTATGTGGTTTTTCTGTAAACAGAAATATTTTTGTGCCCATTATGTCTTTGTTAAGAATTTGGTTCCAGCACAGACGCACTATATTACAACAGCTTACTCACCTGTGAATAGACGCACTCAGCCCCTCAATGCATGAGTAACCAGAATAACTTCATTTCTCTGAGTCACTCTCACTTTTCAAAAATAGCAAAAGTCAACGTCTCTGGTGTCTTTTCATAACTAAAGCATTGATCCCCTTTCTCTCACTCTGTCTGACAGGCTTGTCTTTTCATGCCGTTCGGTGTTAGTGATGCACTATAGCGATTGACAAGCCTCAAAGTTACATTGATATGTTTTTTTTTTTGCGGGTATTGTCAGAATTTATAAGCTAGGACGAGTCCTCCTAGATCGGTTGCAAAAAGAAAGCTCAGCAGCTCACAGCCTTGAAGGACAGTTAAAAGATGGAGGCTGTGAGAAGGAATGAATTTCCCTCAATCCTTTGATTTCGCAGTTGCTCTGTCAGCCGCAGAATCCCCTTCAATTAAAACTGCATCCAGGAGGGTATGCGCGAGCTGGGAGATGTTTGGTTTTTTAGGCTTGCAGCTGTGCTTTGTGTCTTTGCTAACGCTCTTTCCTCTCCTCATTCATTTTAACCCTTGTCTCTATTTTCCTCCTTGTTTTGTATTCTCTCATACTACCTTCTCTACTCCTGCCGGGTCCTCTTTTAGTACAAGAAGCGGAACAGGAAGAAGTTAAAGCCGTAGCAGAGGTTCAGGCTCCTCGCTCAGCTAAAAAATCCAAGCAGCCTACCTCCACTCCTCAGACTGGCAGCGCCAAGAAGGAGAAAAAGGGCAAGCACAAAGGTCAGCTGAGCAGCCTGTTGAGTGTCAGGCCCAGCATGTGCACGAAAATCTGTGTGTGAGTTCGTGTTTGTGTGTGTATGTGTGTGTGTGTGTGTGTGCTAAGGACATTTGTGTCATCCAGTGATTCAGTTTGTGTCGTGATCAGCAGTACTGTACAGTGAAAAAGATTGAGGATGTTCATATACATCCTGACAGCATTGTTTTTCAAGAATGTCCTCTACCTTTCTAAAGTTTGGGCCTAGTAAGATTATTCTTCATCATCATCATCATCATCATCATCAATATTATTATTATTATTATTATTATTATTAGTTTGATATATGTTTACAATAAGGTCATATCCTTTTTATGAACATTTTTACAGCTTTATTAGTCTTTGTTATTTATAGCTAATATAAATGTTCTTGTTAGTTCACGATGCATTAGCTGATGTTGCATATCAAATTTGCATTAGTAAATGCTTAGTTTAATAATTCTGTAAATGTATTATTCATTGCTAATTTATGTCAACTGTGAAGTTTCCTGTTAAATATTATAGATTTTTATTGAAGAAATTACTGCTTTGATTCAGCAATGATGCATTAAAGGTGCAGTATGTAAGTTTGACACCCAATGGTTGAACTAGGTTCACACGCAAGAACAGATTGCCAGATTCAGGACATCAATAGAAGTGTGCCTTACTGTCGAGCCTAAAGGCTGATTTAAGGCAGATTTTGACTTACTGTGACTCAGTGCAAGCCAATACATATCAGTCATTCAGCATGTACATTTAATAACGTTAAAGAGGTTTAATATGTATTAATTAGATTATAATCCTTACCATTTCGTTGGAGTGCAGTAAGTGTTTCAATTTGTTCTTCCAAATGGCTGTATTTAAATTTCTGTCGTGTTTCATCTGGTGAAAACAGCTAAATTGCTTATCACTGCAAATCACGTGATGTAGTGTGTTGTTAGGGTACAGCGTTACAATGTAAAATGATGTTTATGTAATATTTATATTATATTCTAATAATAACCACCTAATAATCTGAACTCTGAAACTATGTCTTATTTCGGAGTCTGTTACTGTCCGCTGGAGGTCGCATTTCGGTCGCGCACGCATACTTTGAGAGCCTTCCTGACTGAATAAATGAAATACGCTGTTTACTCCAAAGACAACCCGGGGTGCTGAAATATAATTGTCTAAACTGGCAGTGGGCTGGTTAAAGGGACCAAAACAAAGACATACGTTCCGGCACGTTACGCACATTTTCATAACAGAATATGGCATTAGGCATGGGACGTTAACCGTGTTCAAGGCATACCGCGGTTTGGAAAAGTCAAGGTTTTAAAACCATCAAAATGTTCTTTTTTTAAAGGACAACAGTGTTTCCAGCAGAAAAGATATCCAAAAAGGCTGCTTAAAATTATTTAAAAAAATCTGTTTTTTTTAAACTATCGAAGACAGTAGAAGTCAATGATTCATTTGAATGATTTAGCCTGACATGTTTACTGTTCTGAAATATTATAAATGTTTCTCAAAAAATATATATTTTGTGTTCAAAAGGGATTTTTTTTTTTAACACAGACTTTTAAAAATAATATGTTTTAGAGCAGTGATCACAATACCGTAAAACCATGAAATTTTTGTCCAAGGTTATCATACCGTCAGAATCTTATACCGGTCCATGCCTACTTGGCATGTTTCTTAAATATCTGCAAAAGTATGGTATTTTTATGCTTTAGAAGAGTCAAAAACTTACATGCAGCACCTTTTAATTAATCAAATGTGACAGTAAAAAATACATATTTCTCTGTTCATCAGAGATTCCTAAAAATGTCAAACTTTGGCAGTTTTGGCAACATGGACAAAAATAGTGAGTATTTCTTTAGCATAATAGAGGGGCGTTTGAAAGATTTTGTGACATTGAAAACATTGTCATTATTTTGTAGTAATATTTCACTTACATTTAATATTTTTAACTGTAATTTTGATCAGAAAATTACTTGCAATCGATCAATCTTACTGATCCAAACATTTAAACATTTAGACATCTTTTTGTTTCCGTTGAATTCATCACTCAAGTTTCAATGCATACAATTCAATACATGAATTAAAAGTCAGTGGTATTATTTGGACCCACTGACTTTTTAAAATACATGTCCTATTGTGTCTCAAAGAAGAATTACAGTCAAATCATTTTGATTTTATTTGAATTAGAAGGAAGCAAACTAATAAAAAACACAACAAAAAAAGTCTCAAAGCAGCTGGTATAATTTCCATCTCACGTGTGGTGTGTAATTGCTTAAACTACCACTGTTATATACAATCTTCTAATGTCTTCATCTTCTCCATACTGCGTTTTTGTATTTCATTCCCCTTCATGTAAATTAGTCTCCCAGTGTTGAGGATTTTTCACCGCTTTCTGTCAAAGGCAGCATGGCACAACATGTTAATGAACACATCCCTCTAGAGGGACACCAAACTGCTGCCAGTCTTTTCTCATTAAAAAAAAGGAGCTGCTTATAGGAGCAGCTGCTGTCCGTCAGCCAAGAGCAGTGCTGAGATGACCTACTGCAGCATTCATCAATACAAGACAAAAACTTCATGAAACAGACAAATGCTTTCTCTTCATAATACCCTGAATATTACACACATAGGCTCGGTCCATCAAGTGGTGGCAGTGGTGATGCTTTTAGCTCACCCTCAGCACCGTTATGACTCACACAAGGGAGCATTTGGATTTTCTGGGGAGAATGCGAATTTGCTTTTTTTATTTGCTGAAAGTATATCTTTGAGTTGAGCAGCTGACTTTGCTACACTTTTAGAAAGAAAGGCACAAAGGCTGTCACTGGGCTGCTACCTTTCCAAAATACCAGCACCTGGGGTTGACAAAACCTTACTACTACAAATACAGTAACTGCATTTTAGGTTTTACAGATTTTACTTGCATTTACAGTAAAACACACAACACTAAAGTAAACCTATAGTAAGCTATGTAAACAGAAATACTGTATATATGTATATATATGTAGAAATGTAGAAATATTAATACAGTATATATATACAGTATATATATTATTATTATTATTTTAATTATATATATATATATATATATATATATACACTCACACACACAAACACGCATACAATCTGCAAAATGAATAAAGAACCATGAAGAACAATCAGATGTTAAAGCATGTAAATATGTAACTGTAATTTAAGTTTTTTTTTATTGCAAAACTACATAATGTATGAGCTTAAGCTATAAAGTAAGCTTAAGAGGAGACTTTCTGTTCACAAGTAACAATTTTTTTACTATGTTTTACTATGTTTTGTTGTGAAAAATCAGTTCTGAGACGGAGAAAAAGCACCCCTATTCTCTGTTGACTAGATTCTGATCGTTTTTAACAGCAGATGACAATCTACTGTTGGATCATTTTCTACAGTGCATTCAAATGTTCAAGAGGAAGAGCATGTGTGTGTTCGTGAGTCATAAAGAGACCAAGGATGTCATTGCTTCTAAAAATTCTAGATGCAACAATGAGTAATGGTTTAAAAAAAAAAGGGGGGAAAAAAGCACAGCATAAAGCATGAGGTAGTTGCAGTAGTTGCCCCTCCTCAAAGTTCTTCTGATTGGTCCACTGCTTTGGAACTGATACTGATGAGCAGTGATGCATGTAAAAATTGAAGTTCAATTAACTAAAAATTTATGCTGTCATGAGAAGGACGCTTTAAAAGACACAAGATGTAAGCGTAGCGTTCATGCACATCCTTCAATCATTTGTTTACATTTAAAAGCAATTCAGAAATAGCACATTGTAATGGAAAAACACATTCTGTTTGAATGTCCACTAAGTTGGCTTTTATGCCATGAGATTAATCTAAACAGCTCAGTAGGGTTGCCAAAGGTATCATGTTCGGTACAGATTGGCAATGAAATTTAAATATTTATATCTATACTGTATATTATATTTATATCTTATATTTTTATATGTCTGTGAGCTGACATACGAGCGATCAGCTGATACATCAACTAATCTACGTGACTTTAAAACACTCCAATGTCCGTGTATCGGTGTTTGCACTCAGTGTACAGCGGTGAAGAGCGGTGACCAGCCAATCACAGGCATTTCTGTTGAGCATAAACACTATGGCCAATTAGCGATGTTTAAGAACATGCTCAACAATGCTTAAATGTTAGCGGGAAATTAGCATTTTTAAAATTTCAGTTCTGATTGGTTCCAAAATCGATACTTACCAACCCCACAGCTCACTATGAACACTCTTGTAATTCATTGAAACTTTTTTAATTATTATTTTAGGTTCAAGTGATATTTCTAAGGAATTGGGTGCAAGCAGAGTTTGGCTCCTTGTAAAGCATACAGTGACTTTTGCTGTTAAAACTAAGTTCACAATCCTTTCAAGAGAGAATAGCAATACATTTTTAGATTCTCACTATCGATGCAGAATCAATTTCTCAAATGTTTTTTCACTATAGCTTTTAATGGATCTTTTTGCATTACAATTTCCTTTCACAGTGCAGTATTCACTGAGAAAATGTTTATCATTGAATTTATTGTGTTGTGTTTGATTTCTGAGTGAATGTGTTTGCATGTTTACAGTTACCATCATCATTAAGGTTTAAGCTGAATACGGTTTTATATCACTGATTTAATATCGTGGTCAACAGAGGAAAGCTTTGTCTGCTGTTCAAATAGGCGATCCTACAGTATACGCACGTCACATCACATGAAAACTATAAACAGAATAATGCAGGGATGACAGGCAACCACAGAAGCTAACAACACAATGGTTTCCTTGACTAAAAGCCAATAGGAATCTTTCAATTGCTTTTGGATTATTTCAGAGAAAAGAAGTTTACTTTAATTTTAGTTTACAGACATGCTGATGTAGGTCAACTGAGTAGGTCTTGATATACCAACAACAACAGCAACAACAATGATAAAAACACCTATAAGTATAGATTTTTTGGAGCTCACAGCCATTTCTTCACCTGCTGCTCTTGTTATTATCGGCTGCTCCTCGTCCTCTGAGTCTGCGACAGTAAAACATCATTATCTCCCCTGCACTCGTGAAGAAACCCTCGACACGGGTCATAGACATTTATATGTGACAAAACTAACTGATGGGGTATCAGATGTGATGCTGCATTTTTGTGGTCACACATGACAAAAATAAATATAACTAGAATGGCCATCATTTAAAATACAATTAATGGTTTTAACTTTTCTTTGTCCTTGTTATAAATAATGCTTCTTTTATTAAATATTTAACATTTATGAAGCCAAAACTGTGTCTGGTGTGACAGTCTCAAGAATGTTCATTTCTTTTCCTTTGGCTTAGTCCCTTATTTATTAGGGGTCTCCACACTATTCCGACATATGTTTTTAGGCAACAGATGCCCTTCCAGCTGCACTCCAGTACTGGAAAACACCCATACATTCCCTTATTCACACACACACACACACACACACACGCACACACACACACACGCACTCATGCACTTAGGCCAATTTAGATAATCTAGTTCACCTTTTAGCACATGTCTTTGGACTATGGGGTAAACTGAAACACCCAAAGGAAACCCACGTGAACACGGAGAGAACATGCAAACTCCACACAGAAATGCCAACAGACCCAGCCAGGGCTCGAATCAGCGCCCTTCTTGCTGTAAGGCGACAGTGCTAACCACTGATCCACCGTTCCGACCAAGAATAGTTTTTAAAATCATTAATAAATACCTTCGGTCCAATTTTACATGTCGCTATTTTAATAAATGGCAATTATTTTAAAAACATGGGATCTTAATTCATTTTGTCCCTGAAACCCCAGTGCCATGTCCTCTAACGTGGCACTATATGCTAATTAGAGATCTGCAATTCTACAGAAACTTGAATCAGTTGAATCATATGCCTGAAGCCCCCTATGAAGCCCATGATGTGCACCTGTAATGTTTTGTCTCTCAATTTTTCACATATTTCACTTTTTTTTCTTATTTGGAACCACTGTACAATTGTTAAGTTTTGTTGTTATTTGGTTGACATCCCATTTATTCACAATGTCCAACAAGTCTGACAAGTCATGGAGAAAAAAGTATTATTCATAATTTCAATAAATTCATAAATTGCTCTCTTGCTATTTGAATATCATTTAGAGTTCTTAATTTTTGACATCACACTATGGGACTTAAGGACTACACTTCAGTTAAAATATTAAAAAAATAAAAGAGTTGTTAAAGTTAGTGACCCTTTTATATTTTCTCAAAGGTACATAAATATAAAAAAAATGTATTGCCTATTTGCCAACTACCGTCCAACAATAGATTCGTGACTATCAAATGATGATATCAGATCAGGGTATTACTAGAGCCAGAGGTTTAAAAGAATAAGCTTTAAAAGCTATTCTTGATTGACTGATCAGTGTTTCCGTCTCTTTCTCTAACGATTACTTACCTTGTTTAGCAGCCCCATTACAGGTCACTTTAACTCCAATGACAATCACAGTCTAAATGCAATACTGATTATTGTGCAATCACAAGCACTAATGCCCATCGGCCATCTAGTCAGAGCTAATTCTCAGACATTGTTCAGCAGACGTATCCCTGGAGGGGGGGTCTTGGTAGCGATAATGACTTGATTTGGCCTGGTTGGATGCATGGATGACTGGATGGGTGGGAGCTGTAATCGGGACATGTTGCATGTTGCTGTGCTTGACTTGGACAGCATGTTCTTTCTCTGATAGTGACTAATTGGATGAAATACAAAACCCAGGCTGACATAAGTGCATCTATAAATAGATGATGGCAAATTCTTGAAACCCCAAGGGCCCTTGAAAGCGTCAGCACACGAAAAGTTCACTTTGAAGGTTATATATTGCATACGCTGCCAGTGAAAATTTGGGAATAATCTTTTATTTTTTTTGTGGCTCAACTTAATTTACTTAATCAGAAATAATATTGAGATACATTGTTACAGTTAAAAATTACTGTGGACTCATCGTCCATTGCTCCAGCATCTATTGATCTTTCTAATAAATCATACAAATATGTTGATTTGGTAACCAAGAATATATAAAAATGTCCTTTTGTTGCTTTGCAATTTTTGTGGAAAATGGGTTTAAGGTAGAAATAAATGCTTTAGTCAGCAAGGGCACCTTAAATTAAATAAAAGTGACTAACAAATTTTGTAATAATATAAATCAAAAGCTTTTTCTTTTTTTGTGATCAAAGTTTTATTGATTTCACATGTGAGTAATCACGGCATCTTTACCCTTTCCAATAAACAAAGTAAGATCAACCACCCAACCCATGCAGAAAAACACCCACCCCAACCCCCAGCAGTGCCAAAGTCTATCCCATCCCACAAATAGCATTGCAATCAAGATAGAAAACATATTCATACATTTAAACATGAAATGCACATACGCCACCAATTTTATTTTCAGCAGATGTTAGTCCTGCCTACCAGACTTTTTTTTTATCGCTACATCAAACCCAAACTGGAATCATCATTCAAAAGTAGCACAACTGCTTGCATTGGTATATCTTTTCCTCTATTTTCAGACATTATTGATGAAGTTTTTTCCCCCAAACTTCTCTTATTCCCACACCACATCTAGAAATAATCCAACTTGTTGGTGAGAACAAAAACTGCAATTGGGACTTGGAGATAATTTACTAAGGCAACTTCTCTTTGGTGTCCAGTACAATCAGTGACAGAACTGGTGATTTAGATTTTTTGAAGAACAAATTATGTTTTCCCAAACCATTTCCCAATCAATGTGGTCCTCAGATAACTAGCTATAAAGATAATCAAAAGCTTTTTTCCCATTTATAATAATACAAGAACCAATATTTGGTTATGATTGATATTGATTCATGTAGGCACTGAAGGCTGTTGAAAATGAAATTTCCCATAAATATTACTATATGTAATTTTTAGAACTCTTATAATAGTATAATAAAAACTGCAATAATAGTTTTGCAACTGTAATTGAATTGAATTCTTATTGTTTTTTAAAATTTTATACAGAGATATTGTCACGATCACCAGCGATCTCCACTGTCAGAGATCGCTGGTTCACACACACACTTCCGGGAACTACAGACTGCTTAGAACTACATCTCCAGTCATGCAGCGCACATACACACTCCTGCTCCACATCACGACCGATTGCATCCACACCACCGGAGGACCGTCAAAGACTGATTAGACTCACGACATAAGCAGCACATACACACACATCCATGCTGAGTATTCTGTAACGGTGGGGTGACGATGACAATGGAGGTGAGGATCCATGTGCAGAATTTAATTATAAAAGCAGTACAGCAGTGATCATCAGGGGCAAACAGGTGTTTTTAGGTAATCAAAATTGTGGTCAATAAACAGGCGGAAGGTCAAAAAGGCTGGCGGCAAGCAAGGATTATCAAACAGCAAGGCTTGGGTCAAAAACACAGAAAAACAGGAACAAAGAAAACACGTTGTATGTCACTTTACAGATAAACAATACTCGGCATGGATGTGTGTGTATGTGCTGCTTATGTCGTGAGTGTAATCAGTCTTTGACGGTCCTCCGGTGGTGTGGATGCAATCAGTCGTTATGTGGAGCAGGAGAGTGATTGTATGCTGCATGACTGGAGATGTAGTTCTTAGCAGTCTGTAGTTCCCGGAAGTGTGTGTGTGTGAACCAGCGATCTCTGACAGTGGAGATCGCTGGTGATCGTGACAGGTATATATTTACTTTCAAAAACTTGACCTCGTGTCTTTTCAGGCCTCTAAAATGCCATTGTCATGTACAGTAAATGAAAGACTAAAACAATACATTTTTTGTTGACAATCGTGTCATGTTAACATACTCTGGTGAAAGTCTTTTTGAGCGATAGCGTATGTCACAAAAGACCATCAATGCAGAGCAATTCATTACTCCATTCAGATTTGAATGTTTGTCTCCATATTTCCATGAACGCTGTTATTTTGTGACACCCACAAAATACAGTGAACATACAGGACTGTTGAGTTTACAGTGTTGCTGTGTTGTGGTGGTACCACAGGAATTGATGGGCCCGCTGCCTTCCAGGATGAGGGTCAGGAGCTGGGCAACCAGATTCAGATCCTGACCGTGGGCCACTCACCCGCCCAGGAGAGCGAGGCAGAGGGCCAGGGGGAGGCAGTGGGCAGCACACACTCACAGGGCAAACAGGACCTACGGGTCACCATGCTGAAGAAAGGTACATCAGCGATAGTCCTCCAGTGGAGAGAGAGAGAGACAGATGGGCAGAGACTTTTGCCGATTAAGCCATGCAGATTTGCAGTGATCTCCTAACGTGCTAAAAACATGATGTCCCTGTAATATCATCATCTGCCGACTAACGCTTTGAGATCTGCTTACACACTATAGCTTTTAAAACATGTTAGCCGGCCCACTGAGACACTATTTGATGAACAAGTCAGTGATTACAAATAGATTAAATCAAATAGAACACAAGTAAACTTTACAAACTATACATCGGTTTGAAGCTACACTGTAAAAGTTCGGTAATAAAAAAGTCATGACAATGTAGGTTTTTGCTTTAACTTAATTTAGAAAGTTAATCAGGTTTTGACTTATTTTTTTTTTTAAACTAAACAAATTTTAACTTGATCTTTTAAGTGAGTTTATTTGATGTAAGTTAAAAAGACATGTAAAGTTAAATTTCTTCAACTTAAAAATATAAATGAGCAACATTTTTACAGTTTATAACCTTCAGGTCACGATTGTAGATAGCTCATAAAGCTAAAAATGTATTTGCTAATTTTGTCTTAAGAGAACACATAACACTTTACTGTATACTGTACTTATATCAGTACATACTTATATCCGCATAATAAAAAGACACACATACATTATCTGACAAAAGTCTTGTCGCCTATTCAAGTTTTAGGAACAGCAAATAATTACATGACTTCTAGTTGATCATTTGGTATCAGAAATGGCTTATCTGAAGAGGAAAAACCTCTAGATTACACTTAATTTACCAAAATAAAATATGATCATGCCTTGATTTTTAATTATTTAGTTAAAACAGTAAGGTCTGACCTTGCTTAGACAAAAGTCTTGTCACTTAACAAAAATTATGTACAGTAGAGAATATGAAGTCATGGTGCAGTGGAAAAATAATTAATATTGTGTATGACTCCCATGAGTTTGGACGACTGCATCCATACATCTCTTCAATGACTTCAAGTGTTCTTGCAGAACTCCCAGAGTTCATCAAGATTCTTTAGATTTCTCTTCAGTGCTTCCTCCTTGATCTTACCCCAGACATGCTCAATAATGTTCATGTCTGGTGAATAGGCTGGCCAATCCTGGAGCATCTAGATCTTCTTTGCTTTCAGGAACTTTGATGTGGAGGCTGAGGAATGAGAAGGAGCGCTATTCTGCTGAAGAGTCTGCCTTCTCTTGTGGTTTTTTATGTAATGGGCAGCACAGATGTCTTGATACCTCAGACTGTTGATGTTGCCATCCACTCCCTCAACTGAATATAACCTCAAATAATGAATTTTCTTTTACCAAACTTGACTGATTTCTGTAAGAATCTTGGTTCCATGCGAGTTCCAATAGGTTTTCTGCAGAATTAGTGATGTTTAGGATGCAGTTCAACAGATGATTCATCAGAAAAATCTACATTCTGCCACCTTTTCAAATGATCAATTCGAAATCAAGTTATTGTTTGTTGCTCTTACAACTGGGATCGACGACAAAAATTTTGTCAGATAGTGTACATTGCTGTACATCCCAATTTATATGGAAAAGGTAAGGAATCACTAAACAAACACCTTAGAGTACGTTTAGTCCAACGACACAATATAGTCTTGATTTATAGATAGATATTCCATGTCTTTACGTCACAATTTTTACTAAACACCTTTTGTTTACAAAGTTTATATATTAACTTGCACATGAAAACATCGTCTTTGTAATAAAATGCAACAAGATTTTATAGCTACTAACAGAATGAGACTATAAAGTCAAAGTCGCATGGAAGATTGTTGGTAAACATCCAAACAAAGCAGTCGAATGTTATGACGTTTTGCTACGCATATGCTATAAGGTACTTTTAGCCAGTAGTTATAGTAACAACATGACTGATGGGGAATATTTGGTCTGCCTCTCTCTCCTCCTCCAGTGACATGTTTGGATTAGATAATGTCTTTATTGTCTGCATGAACCAATATGAGCCGATCTGGACTCTCGACAATCATTTAGTCCTTTGCATCTCTTCCTCTGCTAATTTGTTGAACAGAGTGAAGAGTTTCTCTTTTTTTTCTTCACCCAAATGTACTCAGTTTGTTGCGTCTGCTGAATTTCATGCCATATGCTCTTTTGGCATCAGAGTTTGCAGTGTTGTTTGCGCTGCATAATGTCTCCCATGTTTGCTTTATGCCTGCTGCTGTTCCCTCCTCATGCTCTGCTATCCACGCACTGTTTGATTAGAGACTCAATATTTTTTTCTTCTTCTTCTTCTAAGGAATCTCAAGTAGCATGAACTTCGATGAAGAGGAGGACGAAGATGATTTGGTCAGCTCAAGCTCATCTCAGCTCAACAGCAACACAAGACCCGGCTCTGCCACCAGCAAAAAGTCCAGCAAGGTAGATTCCTGCTTTCACTGCTTATTTAGAGGTCATTTATGAATGATCAATAAATTAAATAGATTTTTTTTACACAATGTATGCAAGGAGGCATGGAGGGACACAAATCATGGTTACTATAGTTACACATTCATTGCTGTGAGAAGAATGTAGAAAGATAATTAGTTTATGCAGCTGTTCAAAAGTAAAAGGATGCATTTAATTAATTAATGATGACAGTAAATAGTCATTTACAATTTTACAAAGGGTCGTACATTTTTATTTACCCGAACTACATTCCCCATAATCACCTGTGCTTATTATACACTCACCTGTTCCCCATTAGCTGGACTCAAATGGCCTCTGCAGATAGAAAGAATTGCATCATAGCAACTGTGCGAAGCCATCATGCCAATATAGAAATTCCAAAGTCTCTGAGCAATGTTTCTAACACCACAGTTGTGCGTGATTATTTTAATTATTCAATAACTCATCATCAAATATTTTGTACATAGCCGTCTAGACTGCCTCTATATCTGTATGTATATAACTCTGTAAATCAATGCCGATGACAGTTAAATATACTTTCCAGTAGATACTAATGAATTTTTATCAGGTTTGCAGTAAAAGCATCATAATATACGTACCTAAATGCATTATTATGGCACAGTTTGCCAAGTTAAGTTTAATATACAACAAATTTGTGCCCACTAAAAGGTTAAAGACCATTTGATTAGTTGCTATTTTGCGCTAAATTAGTTTTGACCTTTGATTATTGGTTTTTGAAGGTTGGCTGCTATTTTAAGCCATCTCTGTGTATGCGTCTGTGTGTGTTTTATGTGTGTGTCCATCCTCTCTGCCCAGCTGTGTTACATGTGCAATGCTGACACAAGCAGTCTGTATTGTCATGCTAGGATTTATTCTCTTGGCACAAAGCCTGCGATGCTGGAGATGGAGGGTCATAGTCCTGTTGTTTCCTATGGCAACAGAGAAATGATTACATTCTTAAAATAACTTGATGGAAACCGTGCCTGTTTGAAGCCTCGGCTCCTGCTAGTTTCTCATTGGTATCCTCTACTGTATATAGTGTGTAGAAAAAAAATGTAAAACTGTTATTGACGTAACTACAGTACACTGTATATTATATATTAGTTAAACATAGTGCATTTGGGTCTTCATTGGCAGTAATGCATGGATGTATTAGTAGATATGAATGTAGGGCTGTGTAGTGTGAATCTAAATTTATTTTGAAGCTACTTTATTGGAGTATTATAGGTTTGCATGCTACATAGACTGTTTGCACTTAAAAAATGTCTCACACTGCAGGAAATCTATTCTAACGAGCAATGTGATATATATATATATTTAAATTTGTTTTACATATACACTCAGTACATTTAATTATACAGGACTGATTTTCCTCTACAGTGAATCCTCACTGCAATTATTGTATGCTATTTGCTAGCTCTCCATGATATTCCAGCAAGACTAAATTTGGCTGTTATTTATTTGGTTGTGTAGTGGCTCATCCATGTCTCTTGAGTCTGACCCTGCTAACGTCACTGGGCTGCTTTGTTGCTCTTTAACATTTCAGTTTTAATCCCAGCTGCTTACATTTCAGACCACAGGGACGTCTGATTCATTTACAGCAGGGTCCATGCGTCTATGTGCACTGGTGAAAACACTTCTGTTATGTGTTTTTATCATTTTATAAAAAGCAAGCTGACCATGTGGACAAAGGAGTTCACACGCTTACTGTAATGCATTGATTGGAAATATATCTTTTACATTTCTAAATAAGTCAAAAATGTAACTTTTTTTATAATTATTTATTTTAGATTATTTGATGTAAATTGTTTCAAAATTTGTATGTTTTAAATAGCTTTTCCCAGGTTTAATTTATAAATATCTAGCCTGAACTTACATTTTACCGTATGTTGTGTCTTCAGTGTAAATAAAAGGTTTCAGAATGCATTGGATTCATTCATTTATTCAATCATCAAACATTTTTATTTTTTTAAACCTGGGAAAAAGTATTTAGAAAAATATTTTTAAATATTTTTTAAATATTCATTCATTCATTCATTCGTTCATTCGTTCATTTGTTTTATTTTTTTCTAATATTGTTACATTTACTTTTTACTTTTAGCAAGTTTAAACATTTTCCAATTAGAGCTCAGACTTTTTCAATGATTAATTGATTGCTTTGGATTCATTAATTCATCAAACATATATATTTGTCAAAGGTTTACATTTTTTAAACCTGGGAAAATTATTAATAAAAATGTATTTATTTATTTATCTATTTACATTGTTGTATTACTTTTAGCAGGTTAAAAACATTAAACATTTATATTTTTCCCAGCTTTACATTTTTTTAAACCTGGGAACAATTATTTATTAAAATATTTAAAAAATGTTTTAAAAATATTTATTCATTCATTCATTCATTCATTCATTCATTTATTTATTTTTATAATATTGTTATATTAGGTTTAGCAGGTTAAAAACATTTCAGATGAGATCTCAGACTTTTTCATTGATTGATGGATTGCTGAGAAATTATTATGAATTAAAAAGTTTGTGTTATCATAATAGTTGACAATTGTACATTTTCTTTAACATGCACAATTATAATTGACTGAAATGAATGTCTATCTGTCTAATGAATGTGGCAGGAGGCAACATCAGCTTCCACCCCATTGGCCAACGAGCCATCCATTGACGTAGATGACCTGGAGGAGTTCACTCTCAGACCCGCCCCACAAGGAGTGACTGTCAAATGCAGGATCACGCGGGATAAGAAGGGCATGGACCGGGGCATGTACCCCACCTACTACCTCCATCTGGAGAGAGAGGACGGCAAGAAGGTCAGGCAAATGCCAAAACACTCATTATTCACAGCTTTTAAAAAGACTTTGGAATTCATCATTGTTGTGCACCAGCAATCAAGCCCAATCAGTGACTTTCCATTCCTCCAATTTGATGAAGGACTTGAAATGATTGATTCTGATGAAAAGAACCAAATTTAGCCCACACAGAGGTTCAGATAAACGATGATTATCCATAATGTTGCAGCTCTGTACAAATGTTTATCATAAAAATATCATCACACATCACACATTCAAAAACAAAGTGATCTATTCTGTATTTTTAACCAAATAAAATAACACTTTTTTTAAATATCTCATTCAGCATGTATATACTGTATATACAGTTGAAGTCAGAATTATTAGCCCCCCTGAATTATTAGCTCGCCTGTTTATTTTTGTGCCCAATTTCTGTTTAACGGAGAGAAGATTTTTTCAACACATTTCTAAACATAATAGTTTTAACAACTCATTTCTAATCACTGATTTCTTTTATCTTTGCCATGATGACAGTACATAATATTTTACTTGATAATTTTAAGAAACTTCTAAACAGCTTAAAGTGACATTTAAAAGCTTAACTTGGTTAATTAGGTTAACTAGGCAGATTAGGGTAATTAGGCAAGTTATTGAATAACAATGGTTTGTTCTGTAGACTATCGAAAAAAAATATATAGCTTAAAGGGGCTAATAATTTTGACCTTAAATTTTTTTAAAAAGAATTTAAAACTGCTTTTATTCTATCTGAAATAAACTTTCCATCAATATATACTGTATTTTGTTTGGATAGGACAGTGTTTGACAGATATACAACTATTTAAATATCTGTGTGAAAGTACAGAAAATACAGAAAAAAAAACCACCCATAAAGTTCAAGTCCAATGCACATTACTAATCAAACATGGTCACACTTTATTTTAATGGTCAATACACGGTATTAACAAACCATTAACTATGACTTTTAGCTTAATAAAGTTGTGGTTTATAAATAATTAGTAAGGTAATGGGTTGGCGTAGGGATGTAAAATAAGATCATACTTTATAAGTGCTAATAAGCAGTTAATATCTTAAAAATAAGCAGGTAATAGTAAATGGTGTGAAATGTTACTTAAACTAAAGTTTTACCACAAAAGCTTTAAGTTTTGAAAGTTACAAATTGACTTTATAGAATATCTAATTTTTATGTACTTATTAATCTAATTAATATTAGATTTTTAATTGTTATAGTAACTTAATATTGTATTTAACTGCCAAAAATGTGTGCCCATGCAACATTATACTGGTTTTGTCATCCAGGGTCACAAACACACTTTAAAACAGCTTATTTCCTCAGTTTCTTCAGTATAATATTGAAATTGTTGAGAATTGTAGGTTGTTCTCTAATTTTGATCTTCACTGTATATTGTTTATGCCATTCCTCAAAGCACATGACCAATATAAAAACGCTTTCTCAGAATGTCTATGCAAGCTCTCTCTTCATTTTGTGTTGTTGTTCAGTACCCAATTAAATTCTGTTACACTTTAGATTTTCCTTTTAGCCGGGAGGAAGAGAAAGAAGAGCAAAACATCCAATTACCTCATCTCCATCGACCCAACTGACCTATCACGAGGCGGAGAAAGCTTTATTGGCAAACTGAGGTATGTTTAAAGATGATTAATCGTGGCATGTGATTCATTTGGTAGTGTAAACCAAATCTGTGTCGTTCTTGTTGAGATGAGAGTCATGTTTCTCTTTCTAATCACTGGCGAAGGGCCTTTAATGAGTTTGTGTTCATCCAAAGCTCTGTGATAAAAACTGTGATTGGGTTCATTGCTGGTGTGCAGAAGCGTCCTCATGCAAACGAGGGGTGAGAAACTGTGTCTTTGTTGATGTCTGACAATTCATACAGCACCTTTAAAATCATAAACTTGGATTTACTGTATGTTTAAGTGTCATAATTATTAGTGCAAAAAAAGCTTTGTTTATGTTTAGTGTTGTCAATTCATTGAATGAACTAAAAAAACATCAACATATGTAATATATGCATTACTGTATATCGTAGTGTATAATTGTTTTTACAGTGTTTTTGACCATCTAACCTTGTTTTAAATAAATACTTTTTAACAATTTGCATTCAAGTGAAATTTCACAAATCTCTGTATATCAGCATTGCTGTGATTTGTGCGTCGGTTATCCCAGGAGGGTGGATATGTTAGTGATAATACATCCAGGAAGCTGTTGAATAAGATTGAAGGGCTTTACAACCACCTGGATGTACTTTATCCTGTGTTTACAAGGGTTCTTGGCACAACATGTCAAATTATACACAACACATTGTTCTAAGCCATGATAGTTTATTAATCGTTAAATATTTAAGCACAAAGGTGCAGCTGGAGGTAACACTAACCTACAGATTATTTAGTCACAAGATGGTGTCAAACAGTCAAAAATAGTATAATTTGTGGTGTGTACAGTATATGTATAAGTATAGACCATTTCAATGTGGTCATGTTGTTGGCCCATAAACAGTTCCTGCTTGTTATCAAACTATTTCATAACAGTAACGAGGCAATTCAATCATAACTTAATGCTAAAACAGCCATCATAACATTATTTATCAATATGTGGCTCTTTTTGGATTCTCGGAAGCTATAGAAATTAAAGATGTATAACAGGAAACACGTTGGGACCATTGTTTTCGTTTACATCCCTCAAAATGGTCTTTATGGATGTGAATGTATTCACTTATGGTCAAGATGATTTAAAGTGCCCGGATGAGCCTGTGTTATTAGTTTAAGCAGTTGCTATCTGGAATTAACATACCTTGCCATGTCATGACTGACCAGTCAGAATCAAGTATTCCAAAGGTCTGTACAGTAAACAGCCATTTTACCGTAGTATAAGTGTGATTTTGCATTTATACAGAAGTTCAACGGCATAAGTGTGTAAAAAAAATAATAAAAGCAACCACGGGGTGTCACAAAACCCTTTGGTGCAAGGAAATTGAGCGGCTACTTTCTTCTGCCATAGATTCACATTTAAAGTATCAAATCAATAATCACAGCACATTTTCAAATAGACTATTCTTATAAATAAACTTACTTTTATTTGAAATCTAAACAACTACATTGTCAAAGTCTTAAAAATATACTAAAAAATATATGATATATGATATATGGTTAAGATATATGGCTCAACAGCCACAGCATTTGTCAAGCTATATTTAGTCCTCTGTTTTTGTGAAACACATGCCTGAAGAGGCTGGCTCAGTAATGATTCTAGCAGAAAAGCTACAATCCTAATATAAAACCACATTATTTTAAAAGACAAGTAAACAGTAATATCAGAAATAAAAAATCAACCAAATAAATTAGCAGCAATGGCACAAATACATACAGTCTAACAAAGACACTGTTATGTCTAATAGTATGCTGGTAAGAAATACTCCAAAAATTGAATAAAGTAGGCTATTTAAATGAAAATAATACAGAATAGTCACTGTATAAAATACATCTAGATTAATCCTTATTAAAGCAAATAAAGATTATTCAATAAAGAACAATCCTTTGTTGTTTAATTCATGTGAATGTTACAGGCTGCAATAAGTTTATTAGATAATTGCCACTTAAAACTTTATTCTTTAGGTTTTCTCTATGATTTAAATCTTTATTAAACACTTAAAGCAAAAACATCTGTAAATCTGTGATTTTGTCATTATTTTATGTGTTTTGTTTAACTTAAAGATCATTATATGTAAAGAAGAACTGAAACTGTTACTGACTTCAGTTAAAACGTATGGAAGGTGATCGGTGCCAAAAGTCTTCAAATGAATCATGACATTTGATTGTGCTAGCACAGTTTGATGTTAATAGTTCTGAATTGTCCTTTTTTTGCAGTACACCTAGACATGCACAGTTTACCCATATTGAGAATGTGTTTCTTCAGAATGTGTACTCTCAGGAAAAACGCTACAAAAGATGTCACTTGCAGAGTACCTTCTCAAAAAATACATGTTTGTACCTATATTTGTGTTATATTAGTGCCTATATTTGGTACCTAAATATATATTAGTGCCTAAAGTGAACTTATTAGTAAATGTGACCCTTTTCAAAAATCATCACCTCAGTTACTATTACTTTAACAAGTTGAATGTCATCTCTACAGATCAAACCTTATGGGTACTAAGTTTACGGTGTACGACAGCGGTGTGAACCCAGTCAAGACCACGTCCAGTCTAGAAGCAGGGAATCTCCGTCAGGAGCTGGCTGCGATCTGTTATGTGAGTCTGAGATTACACTGCTGCTTAACACGCTTCTTCAGGCTGACGTTTCCAGGTCCAAATGCTTTATCAGATGCCTAAAGCAAACAACAGATGATACTATTATACGCTTACAATGTGCTCTAATACTATTGAAAATAGTCATAATGCTTATATCCATGCCTAATATCAGATGGTCAGGCTGTGATTCATCTTAAAAATACATTCATTCATTCATTTTCTTTTCGGCTTAGTCCCTTTATTAATCCGGGGTCGCCACAGCGGAATGAACCGCCAACTTATCCAGCATTTGTTTTACGCAGCGGATGCCCTTCCAGCCACAACCCATCTCTGGGAAAAAAATACATTTATCATTAAAATATTAGTAAACACCATGATTTTGTAAGATTCACTTTAATGATAAATATGAATACACAGTGGTCATAAATGGATTTTGAAATTTTACAAATGAGTAGAGGCTTGGGCTTGAAAACAGTTTTGTATACATTACAATGTCACAAGGGGATAGCACCATCTTGTTAACATAAATAGTATAAAAAAAGGTTGTAATGCAAAGCGTCTAAATAATAATTGGATTTTATAACAATATTAAATAAAATATATTTCCCAGTGATGGGTTGCAGCTGGAAGGGTATCCGCTGCGTAAAGCATATGCTGGATAAGTTGGCGGTTCATTCCGCTGTGGCAACCCCAGATTAATAAAGGGACTAAGCCAAAAAGAAAATTAATCAATGAATGAAAAAAATAAAATATAATACATGTTAATGTTGATTTATTATTATTATTATTATTATTATTATTATTATTATTTGTAATGTTGATTTATTATTATTATTATTATTATTATTATTATTATTATTTGTAGGGTGTGTTTTTTCTCTGGCATTGGCATAAGCCTTATGTTGTTGTTTTAAGAATAATGGGAATAAAATAATGGAATAAAAAAGCCACCCTGTGGCCACTACATCTAATGACCACAAGCTCACTGATGAGCCAAGCCTGACCTCTGCTGGTGCTGTTTTACATAGCAATAAGAATATTCATAAGAAGATCACACGTATCAGCGTGATATTATGGCTAATCTAGAAGTGAATGCTTGTTTGTCTTCTGTCCTGCAGGAAACTAATGTTTTAGGATTTAAGGGGCCTCGAAAGATGAGCGTCATTATTCCTGGAATGAACATGGATCACGAAAGAGTCTCAATCAGGCCTCGAAATGTGAGTGCAGGGCTGCTAAAAACAGTTCTGTATCAATAGACCTTAAAGTTGGCAAGTGAAGATTTTAATTAAGCCTTTATTTATTGATTGGTTATTTTGTTTTGCTGTAGTACTAGTAAGCCGAAAAGTAACTAGTGATAAATAATATTAAGATTATATAAAAAATGTTTTGCTGCTGATATCTTTGTAAAAACAAGTAGTTTTTTTCAAATTGGTATACAGTATTTTTAAGATAAAAGCTCATTTGTTACATGTTTATACGTGTATTTACTTATTATTTTTTTATTTAGCATGTAATATATCATATTTAGTATACACAATATATTGCAATGCGAGTTTGCAGTAGAGCAAAACTAAATTATTTAATAATATGAGTATAATGTGTATTTTTTTTAAATAAGATAAGATAAGATAATAGAAACTAGAAAATAATTATAATTTTGAAAATACAAAAACACTTCCGAGATCAAATCTCAGAAAAAAAAGCTGATTGACTAAAAATTATTTATGTAAAAAGTCTATCTAAATTGCACGTTTAGTCAATTTACATCATGTTTGCCATTTGTGTTACAGTACATGATCAATATAATATCAGTAATTTCAGAAAGAACATTTAAATGTGTATGTATATATCGTGAGCTCCGGTAAAACACAACACATTCTGTGCATGTTTGCACATTCTGAAATCATGCTTGTTGTAGGCCAGTGTGAAACAATAGTCAGAGCAAAGCAGTAACCCTTGACCTATATTTGACACAGATGTTAGCTTTAGTAAAGATGCCCTCTCTAATGGAAATGTAATCCGTCTACATCTGTCTGTCACAGGAACATGAGTCTCTGCTGGCTCGATGGCAGAACAAAAGCACAGAGAGTGTGATAGAGCTGCACAACAAGACGCCGGTGTGGAACGATGACACTCAGTCTTATGTGCTCAACTTCCATGGCAGAGTCACACAAGCGTCCGTCAAAAACTTTCAGATCATTCATGACAACGACCGTGAGTCCAAAATCATCTTCAACTGAAATTAAAGTTATAACTGAACACATAAATATGCAAGTGATTTCTACAAGGTGCCACGGTGGCGTAGTGGGAAGCACGATCGCCTCACAGCAAGAAGGTCGCTGGTTCGAGCCTCGGCTGGGTCAGTTATCATTTCTGTGTGGAGTTTGCATGTTCTCCCCGTGGTTGCGTGAGTTTCCTCCGGGTGCTCCGGTTTCCCCCACAAGTCCAAAGACATGCGGTACAGGTGAATTGGGTAAGCTAAATTGTGTATGCGTGTGAATGACAGTCTGTGGCGTTTCCAAATGATGCAGCTGGAAGAGCATCCACTGCATAAAACATATAGGTTGGCGGTTCATACCACTGTGGCGAGCCCAGATTAATAAAAGGACTAAGCTGTAAATAAAATATATGAATGATTGAAAAATAAAATGTGGAAAGAGCTTTTCTATAATTTCATCTACCCTATAGTGTCAGTCATACAGACAAGAGTCAGCAGAAGTGTGTGTGCCCTATGCTGGTTTTGTTACCTCAAGTAGGTGATTATCAGCCATCATGATTCAGCAGCCTCAGAGAGGGACTGGGGTGTTCTTATTATCATTTATAGAGACATAAAGCAAAACATGTCACTGTAAACAGGTGTTTTTGACAGGGTAAAAAATGTGCTTATTTATACTAGCATTGAGAAATTGACCCAAATAATAATAAAACAATAAGTTCATATAAAAACAATAAGTTCATATAGACCAGAGATGCCCAAACTGTAGTCTGGGGGCCAAAGTTGGCCCATGCTAACCTTTGATTTGGCCCACCGTCCCATCTGAGAAGACGGTTTTGAGATAGTCAATTTAAATATCAATCCAACTTTTTTTTGTTTGTTGTTTGTTTGTTTGTTTTATTGTTAAATGCTAACTGAAATTAAAGGTTTCAATAAAATGGTGTAAACTGATCAGATTTTGTTTAAATGTACATACTGTCAACCGACAATCCAGAGACTTTGATGAGCAAATCAAGTCAAAGGCAGATTATGTTATATTCAGCATTGAACTCCACTGTGTTAAATGTAAGTGATTGCTTATGTTTTCATTGCAATAAGTTATCATTTAAAGAAGTTATTCTGCATTAGTTCATAAAGTTTAAAGTTATGTTTTCTATTTATTCGGAAATATTCATTCATTCATTTTCTTTTCGGCTTAGTCCCTTTATTAATCCGGCATATCTTATCCAGCATATTTTTTTATGCAGCGGATGCCCTTCCAGCTGCAACCTATCACTGTGAAACACACATACACACTCATTCACACACATAAAATCATATGTGTGTGATGATTTTACACACACAACACATGTACAACACATCAACTATAGTGCATGTCTTTTGACTTGTGGGGGAAACCCACGCAAACACAGGGAGAACATGCAAACTCCACACAGAAATGCCAATTGACCCAGCCGAGGCTCGAACCAGCGACCTTCTTGCTGTGTGGTGATTGTGCTACCCGCTGCGCCACTGTGACGCCTACATATATCGTCACCTTAGAATTATAAGGCTCTATCTGACATTTTTGCCAAAATTGAGTTATTGACATATTCCTATTAATTGAGAACTTATTTACATTATGGGATGTTTTTTATAAGCTGTTTACATTTTAAAGACTTTTTATTTAAAAAAACAAAACAAATTTTACTCGCTTACTGTCTGCTATAGAATGCAAAAACTTTGAAGCTCAATATCTCAAAATCATTCAGAACTCAGATAGAACCTTATAATTCCATGGTGACGATATATATATATATCACTTGGGAAATATGTTGAAAAAGCACATTATTTTCTCAAGAGGAATAATAATTTTATCTTCAACTGCAGATGACATACTGCACTGCAGATATAGATTTTTTAATAGAAACAACACAGAGCGGTACTAGTCCTCTTCTGCATTCTCATAACTGTGTTCTGTCTTGTGTGTATGCAGCGGATTACATTGTGATGCAGTTCGGTCGAGTCGCAGAGGACGTCTTCACAATGGACTACAACTACCCTATGTGTGCCCTGCAGGCGTTTGCTATTGCTCTGTCCAGCTTTGACAGTAAGCTAGCCTGTGAGTAGCCATCTTTCTCTGCCCGCCTCAGCCACGAAAGGACCCGGCCAGACAGCTTTACGATCTCAATCACCCAATAAAGGGCTGCGCTGAACTGCAACGCAGCAGGGTCCCGCTCTCAACATCCTCTTTTGGATGCGTGAATGAGTATAGAGTTCGTCTTTGTGTGAATATGTGCGAGCGAGGTGGCGTTACTGCTTTTTGAAAAGGAAAAGGGGATCACGGTTGGGGGAAAGCACAAAGACTTCACAGTTCAAATGCATTCATTTGAATCGATCACCTAGTCGCTTCTTTACTTACCCGACAAGGTAAAACTAACATTTTGCTAATGTTCAAAAGAAGGATCTTTTACGGTAGTACTTGTGTCCCTGAAATTAATTTTGCCATGGTCATAATTCTAAAAGAATTAACATTCACTAACCGTTCAACACATACCGTAGCTGTGATTTACAACAGCTTGGATATTTGATTTAATGAACTTTTGTAAAATGACTGTCATATGTGACATTTCTTCAGTTATACATGTCACTTGTGTCATTCAGCATCCGTTTGATTTGTAACGTATCAGTTTATGCTTCAAAAGGACTCCAAAGCCAGTATGACAGTCTGACATATTTATCCACTATTTATGTATTTATAGACTTTCATGCCATCTGCTGCTCGTGTTTTACCCCATGCCCATAATTCACTGTGCTTCAAGCTCAAATCTTGACTGGGGCACCGTTGTTTGAGCTTTTGGTGTGGATTGATTTTAATTCAACTGATGAATGTGTGAAAGTCTCATGAAGCAAATGTGGTCATTATCAGTCCATGTTTCCCATACTTACATTTTTATGTGGGGATGAGATACATAAAAGATTTGATATCCTTAAATAGTTTTTTGAGATCCACACCATGGGCCTCGTTTATAAAACATGTGTATGAGCAGATTTGATGTGGAACAATGCTGAGAAGACACTCACACATTCAGTCATGGCAGAGTGTGAATATTTGAAAACCAGAGCAATTTTTACCACATGGAACACATGAAATCATATGAAACACGTATGGAACAAACATGAATCCTACATAAATCGTTAGGATATATAACACCTTTATGTTAAAAAAAATCATGCTTTTATTTTTACTAGAAAATCTTCCAAAACCACTCATTTCAAATATGTGGAACACATGAAACACATGAAATCAGTGTGTTTGGAACAATTCCTTAATAAAAATGAGGGAAAATGTTACAAAAAAATTTCATTTTTGTTTTTCCACACAAACTGTAAAAATGTTACAAAACCAAACGTTTTATGTGTTTCATATAATTTTTTCTCCTTAAATAGTAAGTGGGTGGGGTTTTGCTATGACAAATTTTCCAGTTGTTAAAAAAATTTAAATTGTTATTTATAATAGAAAATTGTTATTTATATTAGATCTGATTTTGATTAGAAATTCTAAGAATGGATATTTAGCACAAGTTGTCAGCACTTTTAGAAGACCATTGACTGCGATGTGGATGATAAGACTCTCTACCTTGTAATGCAATGATCGCCAAGAACTGTTGTCTCCACTTTCTAGACAGCAGGCAAATAGATTGTGTGAATGACACTGCGGACAACGGAGCGGACGATAAAATATGGAGTGGATTAACTTAACGGAATTAGTGGATGTTTAGCGAAGCGGTAACTGAACAGCCAGGGGTGGGGGCACGGACGCGTTGGAAGGGGAGGGAGGGGATACAGGCTGAGAGGGGCACCTCAGCCAATGAGGGCAGAGGGGGAGTGGCTCTAGCCACCGGGCCACCCCCTGTGTACGGCCCTGGTAAAAATGTTACAAAAACAAGCATTTTATGCATTTAATTCTTGTTTTTTTTCTCCACATATTGTAAAATAGGGGCGCCATGGTGGCGTAGTGAGTAGCACGTTCGCCTCACAGCAAGAAGGTCGCTGGTTCGAGCCCCGGCTGGGTCAGTTGGCATTTCTGTGTGGAGTTTGCATGTTCTCCCCGTGGTTGCGTGGGTTTCCTCCGGGTGCTCCGGTTTCCCCCACAAGTACCAAGACATGTGGTATAGGTGAATTGGTAGGCTAAATTGTCCATAGTGTATGAGTGTGAAAGTGTGTGTATGGATGTTGCCCAGAGATGGGTTGCGGCTGGAAGGGCATCCGCTGCGTAAAAAAATATGCTGGATAAGTTGGTTGATTCCGCTGTGGCGACCCCGGATTAATAACGGAACTAAGCCGACAAGAAAATGAATGAATGAATGAATGAATATTGTAAAATATTACAAAACCAAACGTTTTATGCGTTTCATATTATTCCCCCCACCCCCAATTACTGCAAAAATGTTACAAAACCAAATGTTTCATGCGTTTCAAATTATTTCTTTCCCCAAATATTGTAAAAATGCTACAAAACGAAACGTTTTATGCATTTCTAATTATTTTTACCACAAATAATGTTTTAAATGTTAAAAAAAATTACTTTTTATGCATTTAATATTATTCATTTCACACAAATACTGTAAAAATGTTACAAAACCAATAATTTTATGCGTTTCATATTATTTCTTCCCCCAAATACTGTAAAAATGCTACAAAACCAAACGTTTCATGCGTTTTTTTATTATTTTTCCCTCAAATACTGTAAAAATGTTTTTTTTTTAAAAAGTTTTTATGCATTTAATATTATTCATTTCCCTTAAATACTATAAAAATGTTACAAAACCAAATATTTTATGTGTGTTTCACGTTTGTTTCATGTGATTTGTTGCAAGTGAAGCTCATGTAGTTTTTCTGTAAGGAGTTGTCTGGTGCTCGGTTTATATGGTGGAAATGAATCCAGTTTCAAGGTCATTGATCTGGAAGAGAGGCATACACACATTTCTGTGTAAACTGTCCATCAGAGTCAGATGTGCATTCACATTAAGAAACAAGCTTAGATCAAGCAGTGGATGACTTCTACACAACATTTTATAAACGAGGCCCTAGTTGCACAGTTCTGAAAGCCCACTAAGTTCTAAATGGTGTCAGAAGTGTGTGAGGGTCAATATCAGGGTAAGTACATTATCATCTCATACTGACCCACTGCATTTTTGTGTGGGGATGTACTGAATGGTGCACTTTATTCAGAGATTAATGGTGGAGAGCTGTAAATATTGTGCCTTTGGACGAGATACTTGTTATGCTTGAAGTTGGTGAGATACTACATCGGTTTTCTTCAGCCATCATGCAGCTTCTGTCTTGTGTATTTCCAGTAGTTTCCAGAATGATCAGGTTTAGTTGCCTGCTTGTGGATTAGTTCCAAAATGGAGAACCTGCTTATTTGACACAATGGCGTACGACTAGTGTGTTTACATGCACTTCAAACTGTTACATTTCTGTTGGTGTAAAATCGTGAAAACGTGGACTTGCAGAAGCTGACCATAGTTATAACTGTGCATGTAAACACACTGAGCGAACCAGTTTGACCAAGTCTTCTTACATTCCCTGCTGCATGAGGATAGTTGTGAAAAACGTGGATCAAACAACGTGTCAGTGGAATTTACACACACAAAAACATAATGCATAACATAATGGTACACTTCTGTCTTTGCTAAACAATACTGATGAACGAAGAAGGGAAATAAGTAAAATTGTATTATACATGTGGCAGTTTAACTGACAAAGTTCAAAAACCTGCTGCTTTAAAGCATTGTAGAAGTGTTCGGATGGCTACACTGAGTTAATAGCTCTACTCTAGCACACATTAGCATGCTTTGCGGTTTATTTTGAGCATACTATATTTCATTCCAGTCCCATTTGAACATCACTGCAAATTCTTGCCATTGTCAAAAACAGGGGTGTCTAAACTCAGTCCTGGAGGGCCATTGTCCTGCTGAGTTTAGCTCTAACTTCACCACACACGTCAGGAAGTTTCTAGTATATCTAGTAATGCTGTGGTCACATTAGAGTTTGAGCATGCGAAATTCTGTCATACGTCGCTGCGAAAAAAGACAGGATTAAACAAGATAATTAGACAATTAAAAAGCAAGCGATTTGGTCCATATAACACATTTTTGTCCATTGGTGCATCCCAAATCTCTTACTTATGCACTTTTCCACGCTATTTTGTAGTATAAATAGTGTAAGTAGTGCGTTCACACTGAAAACGCTAAAAAAGTGCACTTAAATACCCAGATGATGCAAAATGCACACTCAACACACTCAACGATCGCAGCTTTGCTCGCGTAGCGGAAGTGGCAAAGCTATCGGGCGCACGTGGGGGATAACTTTATTTATTTTGGTAAAAAGCAACATTCTCCTACAAGAGTGATTTTGGCGCCTCCTGATGGTGAATGTGGTTATACTCATGACAGGTATTATTGGGTATTACTTTGGTCATTTATTTCACTAATTTGGCAACCATCAAACGTCATCAGGGTAAGTTGAAAAAAAATTGTTTAAAAATTTTTTTGAATTTCTGCTTAGTAAAGAAAACATTAAGACCGGATGCGCCACGACACTTCGCACACATTACAGTTGGAAGTAACGCGCATATTTACACACTATTTACAATGAAACTGTTCAGATGGTGATCTGTGGTGTGGCAGAAATATAAACAGTGTCCTGAGTCATGGCTGGGCACCGCGCCAGTGTGTGTACCCTGATAGAAACCTATGTTTAGAATTCTAAAATGCATGGCGCTGCCTGGGGTGCGACGGCCTTCAGTGTTCCATTTGGGACAACAAAACATACATACAGTATACTATGCTGTTGAGTGTGTAAGTGCGTAAGTGCATAGTGTGCCATTTGGGATGCAGCTCATGTTTTGATCTTCGATTGGTCTTACGCAGTCACGAGTTGCGGTTTTGCAGGTCAGAGTTCACCAAGCTTGAATTTTGCATCGCAGCGAACTGCGAAACTTGGGGCATGAGCTTCCGTTTCTGGTCTGGCGCGTTTGTGTGCGTGTGAATGGAAGTCTATGGGGAGAAAATCCAGTGTGAACGTGTCTTAAGAGCTTGGTTAGCTGGTTCAGGTGTGTTTGATTAGGGTTGGAGCTAAACTCTCCAGGACATTGGCCCTCCAGGACTGAGTTTGGACACCCCTGGTCTAAACTCTAATACTGGGCTCTAACCAAATGCAAATGTAAGTATTCATGCAATCAGATTACATACAAAGTCAAAGCAAATTTGAAGAATTTGTCTCAATCACATTTTTTTGCACAAGTTAAGAAAAATTTTACTTGAACGGTAAAGTCACTTGAGTGGAAAAACATTCTGTCGTAATCTAGAGCAAGTGTAAGTACTTTAAGTGCAAGTACTTTACTGTTTGGACCTGGTAATAACATGCATTCAAATGTGTCTCACAATTTTTTTTCATCTCTTTTATTTTGTCACTCTCTACAGTTTATAATTTTGTAGGAGCGCTCAGTGTGATGCTCCAGTACTAATGAAAGGGACAAATCCAGAGGAAAAAAAAAACAAGCAATCCATTTGTGAATACATTGTTTTGTTGCATTTTCTAAAGGTACATCGCAAAATGAGCACATTCTTTAGTAGACCAACGAAGAGGTCGTCTTTTGTGGTGGCTTGAACACATTTGACAATGAGCATGAGCATCAGAAATGTATTCAGAAAAACAGTTAAAACCCTTTTACACTAGCATTTGGCACTGTTTACTTCAATTTTAAGAAAACACATCTTAATGCCCAGTGAAAACAGGACTGATGAGTGCTCCTTTCATTTGTTGTCCATCACACAGGAGAAAGAAAATACAAGTAAGTGCATTTTACCTTGAAAACAATGTTCAGAATGTTAGTATGTCAGAAACCATTCAAGATAAAGACTGGAAATGTTCCTCACACGGCATACTTTTTAATTACTTTTTTTATGGTTTGGTCATAATGTTGTACTGTAGCTTCAGACATCATGTCTTTTTTTTTTTTTTTTAAGATATATCCTCTCCCAGAAAAGTATTTTTAATATTAGTTTTTTAGAAAAAAATAATTAAAATAGATATATATTTAATTATTTGGCCAAAATGAGAAGAAATCTATGTAAGTTATGAACATTTGTTTTTTAACTGCCTCGTGATACCATTCCAGCACTTTCTATACTTCATGTAATGCTCTAACCGTGCATTCGCTCTAAATGGTTAAGAACACTGAAAATAATGTGTTTTTCTGCTATTTTTTATCTGTTTGAAAAAAATCTCACCACTCTTGTGTTAAAGTGATAATGTATAACTGTTATGTCACACTGTTTTGTAAAATGTGTACATTGGTCAATATACAGTGTTTGTATACAGTACTCGAGATATGAAAAATAAATCAGAGCGTGGATTTTCGCATCTCAAATATTCAAGATTGAATCATTGTGTTTGCGGTACTTCAATGCTGTTGGAATTATGTCCACACAAAGCTAATTCTGGTCATAGGAAATTTATTGGTAAATAATGTCCTTAAAATGCTTATTATGACAGAACTTGCTCTACAAATGTTCCCGAACCATTCTTAGAAACATTCTTTTTTTTCTAGAAAAGCCTGAATGGTTACAGAGAAGCGAGAAAGATTCACGGTGTGGTTCATACAGAGGTCTAGAAGGGAACCGAACAGAACAACATTCCTTTATGTTGACAGGTGGGTCACTTCTTCACCTTTTCTTTCTTGTGACGCATCCTAAGAGTCCCAGAGGCTTGAACTTTGGAAGACTCTGACTTATTTGAGATGACGGTTACTTCAGGTTGGTACGTTTGCAGGAAGTCAATAAGGTCTACTTCCTGTTCGTCAGGATCGCATTCCGCATCATCATTAAATCCCAGGCTTTCTGCCTCCATCAGCGGATCCTCCTCTTCCTTCTCTTCTGGCTCTCCCTGTACTTCTTCATCACACTGTTCTTCCTCTTCTTCTTCTTCCTCTTCTTCTTCTTCACAGTCTTCGCTTTCTCCATTTTCATCCTCTTCATTTGCCTCATCCTCTTCTCCTTCATGTTCTTCTTCCTCCTCTTTCTCATACTTGCAGCCAACAGCGCCACCCTTAGGATAATGGAAGACATGTCTGTGATCGCTGAAGGTGATTTGTCGTCTCCTCCTGTTTGGCTTCTCTTCTCTTTCATCCGAATACTCGAGTCCCTCATCATCTTCATCAAAACTTTTAGGAAGGCAGGGCTGGTCCTCTCCGATGTCTCCCTCCTCATCTTCTTCTTCCTCTTCATCATCCTCTTCTTTTTCTTCTTCATTATCCTCCAGGTTTAGTTCCTCGTTAGCGCACGTGTCATCGGCAGTCTCCTCCTCCTCCTCGACTTCTTCTTCTTTCTCCATTCTCTCAGCAAGTTCCTCAGCTGTGAGTATGACTTGGTCTGGTTCTTCCAGTATAACACTGGGATATCTGCGTCTGCGGGAGGGGATTTTGTATTCGGGGTAGGTCTCGTCTGGATAGCCTTGGGAAGCAGCAAACAAAATTAAGCTAAGAACCAAACAACAGCGGACCCAACACATAGCCTTGAGGTATACCTTCCCAGTCTGCATTGTAAGGGGCCTCCTCAGCCTCCTCCTCCGGCGTTGCTCCCTCTCGCAGTTGTCTCTCCCGCATCATCTGAGTGATCTCCTTCAACTGCTTCAGCTTTCTCTCCTCACGCCTCCGTGTGCCTCGACGTGACCTGAAGTCAGAGCCAGTGAGTCAGACAACAACACGCAAACCACAGTCACTGTTTAGACACATTGTAATAAAATAGCAAAGCCAATTAAATAAAACAATATTTTGTTAATTATTATTTTAAAAAATAATTGAGAAACAGCATCGCTTAGTCAAACTTAACTAATTAAAAGCAAACCACCACTATCTAAAGCAAACCAAGCCGCGGTCACACTCCCATAGACTTCTATTCAGACGCATGCGACTGCGGCAGACTGGAACGCAAGCTCATGAGACAAGTTTCGCATTTTGCTGCGTTTGAAAGTTCAAGCTTGGTGAACTCTGACCTGCGAAATTGCATCAGGTGATTGCATAAGACCAATAGATCAAAACTTAACCTCTCTGTACAGAAATTAAAATTATGGGGCAATGGCTCACTTAATCAATGTTGTTTTTAACCCGCTGCAGTACGACAGAATTCTGCAAACACAAACTTTAGTTTGACCGCGGCTATAGACTTGTTGAGGGCCAATTAGCTGTCAACTATAATTACCTATTGCAAGCATAAAGCAGTGAATATTCCTCAGAAGGACATCTTTCATTATTGGATCTAATTAATTGTGAAAAAATATGTTCTCTGAATTACAAATTTATACATAAAAAAGTAAAAAGTAAAAGTAGAAAGTAAAATCAACATGTATAAACAAACAAAACAAAACAATATCATGGTGCTTTGAGACAATAATCTTTTTTTTTTTGGAGGGAAACTACTCAAACTCCTCCTCTAAATTGTTTGAAGTGGTGAGCGTGGCTGGCTTGGAATCCTATTTATAGATTTTCAGGTTTGTAGGTATATTGCAAATGCAAAGTTACTCACTTAATGTATATATTTTAACAGTTCGTGAATTTCCTTGGAAACAAACGATCCTAGTTTTGCTAATGCCATGCTGTTTTCCAAACAGTAATGATGTGTTTTTTAAAAAGAGGCAGTTACACTTTTCAATTCGTTGAGTTCTACTTTTATGCTTAGGTGATTTTATTTTTATTTATTTATTTTTGCTGCCTTCTGTGAACAAGTTTGTAACAAGTGAAGCTGCGTGACTAACATAAGATTGATATACTGTATCAAAGCGTGACCTCTTAACTGAGTTAAAAGAATGAAAACATTAAATCAAGAGAATTTCAATAGTGTATACATTGTGAAGGTCTTGCACCTTAAACTGTTTTTGTATGTTTGGTTGGGTTTTTGTTTCAATGAAAGATGCCGCAGAGTGTGACGTCATTTAAGAACTATTACAGGGCCCATGGAGATTTATAATTTGCAAAAACATCAAAACAAATATGGGAACATTTGGAAAGCAGGTCAGTGGAATTTTTAAAGAACCTGTTAGCACATATAATGCAGACACTTTATTAATACTCAACTATTACTGGTAGATAACGTGTATTTGTGAAATTACCTAAAGGAGAAGCATGTGTAATTTATAATATTTTCAGTAGATCTGAAAGTTTAGTTGATGTTAGCTACACTCAAATATATATAAATATATTTTGCAGTTGTTCAAAGTACTTACTTAAAATGAGCTGAAATGACACACTTCTTGAGATTTTTTTTTAAGACAACTCAATTTTTTGTGTTAAATTTATGTTCAATCCACTCACATTTGTCACGTTAACCTAATCGATTTGTGTTGTGACAACAGGAATGAACATGAACAGTGTAATTTATTTATTAACATGAACGAACGATACATTTAATACAGTATTTATTCATCTTGTTAATGTTAGTAAAAAGAAATGTTCATCGTTAGTTCATGCAAATTCACGGTGCATTAACTAATGCTAAGAAGCATGAATTTGGATTTTATTAAGGCATTAGTAAATGTTGGACTATGATTAATACATTCTGTGTGAGAATAGTTTATAATTAGTAAATGCATTACATTAACTAATGAAGCCTTATTGTAAAGTGACCACTTAAACTAATACCTAGCTGTAGCTAAATGATAATCGCCATAATCAAATTGCTCCTTTTTCACTGTAATGGCATGCAGACCGTGTCAGTTCATTGATCAGTAAAAGGATGGAGGGGAGAAAGAGAGAAATGTGATGTTTACCTGGCAGACGGGTGGACAACTTTAGATATCCTCTTTTCTCTGGCCTTTTCACTCATTCTGGCCTGCAGCTGCACCAACTGACAAGTAGCTGCCAGGAAGACAATTGAAGGAGGTTTACAATCACGTCAGATGCAGAGATTCACTCAGTCAAACGTGTGGCTGGCAGATCTCTGTATTCGCATTGTTGCACCAAGACAAACGCTGGCTTGAGTTTTTTTTCTATCATTATTAATTTGTTGCAATAGTTTTTAGCATTTCATACAGGGAGTGAGCGCAGAGCTGATGCTCCCTCCACCCTTTGGCATCCATTAGATGAATAGAGCTAAACCTCTTACTACTGATCCAAAAGACATGCCGTTAATTGGTATAAGGAGCTTCTAGGCTTATAAAACATTACTTTTGATTGCTAATCCGTCTCGAATAAAAGGGAGAGAACAAAGCTTGTCAGGTCTTGGAAGGGATCTTAATCTACCTTATCTGGAGTTGCATGTGGTTTAGCTACTGATGTGTGCTGATATAAGTAAAGAAAGAAATGCGATTTGTTTTTTTCTAAAGGTTAACTTGACAAAATAGTGGCATTAAGATGATCTAGCATGTTAATTAGGTGTATAATGCTGTTGATCTAGGGTTGAAGTATGTGCACACTCACGCATCTCTTCAAATGTGTATTGTGACTGCAGCAAAGGGAACCTGCAGCCCTGTCGATGAGGTTTGTCCTTAGAGGTCAGCTGTTAAAAGATCAATGCAAAGGTCATTGGTTCTGCAACTGAGAGCAGATATATAAACATAACCACATTTAAAAAGAACTATGGCAATAAAAGATGCTGGTTTTTATTTATTACAGCAGATGTTGATGACTTCAGAGGTATGAATACTAAGATATGTTGATTTAAAGAAAAAAGGCATTTATGACATAACAAAAGATTTCTACTTCAAATGAAGGCTTTGCTTTTGAACTTTCTATTAATCAAGGTATCCGGATAAAAATCAGCATATCAGAATGATTTCTGAAGGATTTCAGGACACTAAAGGCAAGTGAAATAACTTCTGAAAATTCATCGTAGATGATAGATGATTAAGCTTTTTGTTGAAATATATTACAAGAAGAAATAATTATTTTAATTTGTAATGATATTTTAGAATTTTTTAACTGTATTTTTTCACTGTTGATCAACTCAATTACTTTTTATCTGTTTTATCTGCATTCATTGATCTTAAGCACTCATGTTTAATAGCAGAATTCATGAAAAAAAACGACATTATCCATTATATATATTTTTGTATTTGTGCATATTTTTTTCATTCATTATGCCATTATTTTATTTTATATTTTATTTATACATTATCTTTTTATAAATGCAATTTATGTGATACACTTTGGTTCGTGGCTTATAATGCTTTGATAAATACTTTATTATCTCAATCACACTGTAAAGACAATTCTTGCTGTCTTCATTTTTTTTAGTTGATTAAGTCTTTTATAATATAATTTTATAATTATATCAAAATGACAAAAATATCTAGTAAGTATACAGTTGAAACCTGATTTACTTAACGTACAAGTAAAAATAACATAAAAACATTTGTTGCCCTGACTTTTTCAACGTGTCACTCACTCACCGGCCACTGTATTAGGTACACCTTACTAGTACCGGGGTTAGGCTCCATTTTGCTTTCAGAACTGCCTTAATCCTTCATAGCAGAAATTCAACAAGGTACTAGAAATATTCCTCAGAGATTTTGGTCCATATTGACATGACAGCTTCACATCGATTTGTCGGCTACACATCCATGATGTCAATCTCCCGTTCCACCACATCCTAAAGGTGCTCTATTGGATTGAACCTGGTGACTGTGGAGGCCAATTGAGTACAGTGAACTCATTGTCATGTTTAAGAAACCAGTCTGAGATTATTCACGCTTTATGATATGAAGCATTATCCTGCTGGAAGTAGCCATTAGAAGATGGATACACTGTGGTTATAAAGGGATGAACATGGTCAGCAACAATACTACAACAGTAGGCTGTGGTGTTAAAACGATGCTGAATTGGTACTAATGAGCCCAAAGCGTGCCAAGAAAATATCCCCCACATCATTACATCACCATCACCAGCCTGAACCATTGATACAAGGCAGGATGGATTCATGCTTTCATGTTGTTGATGCCAAATTTTGACTCTATCATCCAAATGTTGCAGCAGAAATCGAGACTCATCAGACCAGGAAACGTTTTTCCCGTCTTCTATTGTCCAATTTTGGTGAGCCTGTGCGAATTATAGCCTCCGTTTCCTGTGTTCTTAGATTACAGGAGTGGCACCCAGTGTGGTCTTCTGCTGCTGTAGCCCATCCGCCTCAAGCTTGGACGTGTTGTGTGTTCAGAGGTGCTCTTCTGCATACATCGGTTGTAACGAGTGGTTATTTGAATTACTGTTATCTTTCTATCAGCTGGAACCAGTCTGGCCAATCTCCTCTGACCTCTGGCGTCAACAAGCCATCTGCGCCCACAGAACTGCCGCTCACTGGATATTTTCTCGTTATCGGACCATTCTCTGTAAACTCTAGGGATGGTTGTACATGAAAATCCAAGTAGATCAGCTGTTTTTGAAATACTCAGACCACTATCAACCATGCCACATTCAAAGTCACTTAAATCACCTTTCTTCCCCATTCTGATGCTCCGTTTGAACTGCAGCAGATTGTCTTGACCATGTCTACATGCCTTAATGCATTGAGATGTTGCCATGTGATTAGCTGATTAAAAATTTGTGTTAACAAGCAGTTGGACAGGTGTACCTAATAAAGTGACCGCTAAGTGAAAAAAAAAAAAAACACAATTGTGATACAAAATACAAATTATTATTACAGGAGGGCTGCTGAACTGTGATTTTGAGATTTTACGACTCACCTTGACAAACAGGTAAATGATGTAAAGAAAGATCCCGAAGCCATAGACAGGGATGACCTGACCCAGGAGATTGGGCTTTTTAACACCCTTGAAACTGGCAATGGCATCTGGGCTGTAATGCTTGATGTAATGAGAGTCGGCGTCCCAGTGATCATGATCTTCAGACAGTGAATGGATGCGTCGTGATGGAGGTAAATGCCCTGGTCCAACTTCAAGAAAAAAAGAAAAAAGGTAGTCTATAATCAATATTGTTATACAATCCACTCAGCATGTGCAAACATTTACATCTATTTTTTTTGTAGTACAGATGGACGTTTATTTTTAAAGCAAGAAACTAAAATAAAATAGAGATTAAGAATTGCAAACATTTTTCACAAGTTTTCTCAAATGTTATGTTTAAATATGCAAAATAAAGCATAAATTCTATAAATGTGCATCAATAGCATACATTTCTAATCCAAAAAAAAATCATAACATTTTATTAAGTCAAAATTCTTATTTTTGTGAAAAAATAATTTAAATAAATATTCTCAATATTCTCGTTTTTTTTTTTCAAATGTTTTTTTAGAGGGGGTTTTGGGACTTTTTATCACTTTAGAATTCAGCACATTTGAAACAGTCAGAAAATACATACATTCTTTTTATTTTAAAAATAACTTTTTGTAGAACAGCTATTGTTTAGGTCTGTAATCAGGTAAAATATGCATCCACAAATCCCTCTGAAAAGTCTTTAAGAATATAGATATGAATAAAACAAGTTTGTTATTTGTAAGTGTTTCAGAAGTGAAGATTTATTGCAGAAGAAAAAAACCTTTTGTTTTCATGGTGATTAAAATCTACCTGCACAAACTGATAAAATGTGACAAAAGAAACATTAAAACATGAAAAGTGTATTTTGGATGAAAAAACGATATCTAATATAATAATCCCAAAAGCTCTTAAACTGTCAGGTGCATGAAACAGTTCTTGCCTTAAAAGTAATGTAATGGATATTGCTCTAATTTTTTTAAATCAATGAAATGAAATAAAGACAAATGTACATTAATGACATATAAATGAACTTTTTCCATGCATAGAAATCTGTTTTAAAAAGTCTTGATATATTTCCTTGTCTTAAATCTCTAAATTATCTGTATTGTTTACATTTTTGTATAGCACTTTCCCAATGTAACAGCAATATTTTTTGTTCATAAAAATATGAAACAAACAAACAAAACAGATAGCTACCTTATTTTTAAAATAAAAGATGTCATTAGGAATAAATGGGGACAGGTGTGTTGTGACGACAACATTAGGAAAAGATAGAGTTCCTCGAGAGTTTGGAGGAGGTTGAGGTTAAAAGGACCTGCACAGAGATCACAGGGACGGTCAAATCAGCACTGACATTATCGACACAGTAAATGGAGGGTGAGGGATTACATTGCCTCATGATCTTACCATCCGACCGCACTGTTTCTTTCTTCACTCTGGGTAAAAATAACCTGGGCAGGAATAAAGACATGCAGAGGACGAGACAGGAGACGAAGGTGATCTTCTGACCCGTGGAAATCGCCATATCGATGAAAGAAAGAGAAAAGACGCCGCAGAGCAAACAGTGACAGACGTCAACATCACGACATCACTTCTCTCCTGATGACGCGGAAATGACTGAAAACATTAATCCGACATCCGGGTGAGATTAGATTGACGACACATTAAATCACTCTCTCAGAATCACTGTTCATTTTCCTGACTTGTCATTAACCTGTATTTGAGACATGCGTAGCCGTTCTTTATTGAGCTTTTTTACTTCAGATACCCTGTCGAAAACAAAACGAAGCGTCACACACCACTTTTTAACCAGTCAAATCGACAGTTTCTGTGTTTTGAAGCATATCCGATACAGGCTGATGACTTTAATAAAAAAGGCATGTAACGTAACAGATCCACAGGGTGTAAATTAGTGGATTTCCATTCAAACAAATGCAATTTCCAGTAGCCTATTATTAATAAAATCATTAGGCCTACAAACTTTTCAGCATAGCTATACAGAGGACATATTCCAAATGTAAATTATTATTCACACATTCGTCCAGTAGATGGCAGTGCTGTCTTGATTATTGCGATCATTTAAAGCCTTGTATTGAGATCTCAAGTGTCAAGATAATTCATAGAGCTTTTGTAGAGATTGACAATTCAATTCGTGTAAAATAACGTAATAAACATATTCTATGTAAACTGTATGCCAGAAATAATTACAAAAATACTGACAAATGAGTGCCATCCATGAAGCGTATGGCAAAATGAAGCACCCTAAAAGATTAAATTCATTAAAAATATATATATTTAAATCTCAAAATATGCAAAACTGGACACAAATATGTGTACTAAATACTTAAAATTAAATTCATGCAAATAAAAACAGTAAATTCTTATATGAATACGTTTTTGGTCTTTTTTTGCATTGTTGAAAATGTGTTTTTAAAACATTTTAACATGGCAAATAAAGCTCATCTGGACATGCTTGAAAGCCTTTACTGCCAGAAGCAAAAAGCAAAAGTCACAACTACTTGTATGACTATTTCTACAGTTGTTAAAAAGATATGTTTATGTTGTATTATAATCTATTTTAGACTGCATTTCTTTTAATGATTTGTAAATAATAAATACTCTATTCACATTCTGTTGTATTGCTGGAAAATAATAATAATAATAATAATAATTATTATTATTATTATTTTTAATATTATTGTTGAAACTAAAGTCTGTTTTGAAATTTTGGTATATGAACATTGAAATTAAATATATTTTCAGTTTCACGCAGAAAAAAAATGTTTTTTGAGTCTGGTGGCCACACAATATATTTTAGCATACATGTAAAACAGTGCTCAGCATATATCTCTCCCCCCTCCCCTTACAAATCTAACTTCTAAAATAATGTTTTTAATAGGAAGCTATACAATATTATATTTGTTCATATACATTAGATTAGTCATTTCTAAGGCCAAATATGGAGCTTATCTAACAAAATAACTTACGATAACGGTCCCAAAACTAGAACACCCAAATTTTCATGCTGTAGAAAAATATTAAATACAAAAAAAAAAAAAGGAAAAATCAAGAAAAGCAAACCAATTGACAAATTTAGTTCAAATTTTGTTGGTTGTAATTTTTTTTTTGCAATATTTTTCTTGAATTAATTGTTTTATCTTTCTATTTCTAAATCTGTTTGGTGACTAAAATATTATTTTAATAAATATATCTGTTTGAAAAAAATTTGTTTTGTTTAAATGCACCAAAATACGTTGCCTTTATTCCCTGAGAAATAGATAAAAAATATTCATTTTTAAAATGAGGTGTACAAATTTATGCTGAACACTTAATATTTTAGCTAGAGAAATATATGATAATACGACTATATATAGTATCAATCATTTTACTAACTTACAATTTACTTATATGTCTAAAATTTGTTAATATACTGTATTTTGCAAATAAAAATAAATCTAGTCTAGTCTTGTATTAATAGACTTACTAAGTCTGTTGACCACTTCATGAACGTGGCTGCACAATCATTTCCATTGTATTTTAGTTTATGTGCGTGTTTAGTAATTCATTCATGGCACTCTTTATGATCTTTGGATAGATATCATGCTCTAACTAAATACCTTGTTGCAAAATCAAATATTTAATTGATATTAATCTAAATCTCCATTAAGTGAAGTTTTGCATTTCACACATGCAATTTTAATGAGCCCAAAGAAAATGTGTAAATTGAAAAAGTGGTGATGTAACGCATGCGTGCTGCTATTTCCTTCAGAGCTGGAGCTCTTCCTCCAGGCCAATTCATCTTTTATCTGTTTACTGAGCTGCTCTCTTATCAACGTTTTAACTACCTAATTATTCTTCATTAGGCTCAATTTAAGAGCAGGGAATTCGCTGCCACCGAATGTCGCACTGTATCTGACACCTCACAGAAAGGTCCGCGAGGAGAGACAAATTATGTTTTCAAAAGAATAAGGGGAGAAAATGGTTTGTTTGGTAAATCTTAGTGCTCGTATTGTGTATGCTAACAGCAAAAATATGCCATTGACTCTTATGAAATGCTCGTGCCCCTTCCTGTCGTGTGAGCGATACATTCACATACATGGCAATCAACACACCTTCGCCAAACAAAATTGCTTTCAGAAATAGCAATCGTTTTCTTTCTCTATATTCATGCAAGTGATTTGTTTTGCAATGTCACCTTACTCAGCGGTGGCGGACCTACTTCGCATCGAACCCCTTTTTGCTCTCTCTCTCTCTCTCTCTCTAAATCAGTCAATTTATTTCCAAATTGCAAGTTGAGTGCAGGAGCAAGGGCTTCTTTCACTACTGGGGCGAAATATTAAATCAATGCGCACTCCCATATATCGAGTGGGCTTTAATTTTTATTTAATATTGATGGGAATGAAGCTGGCTTTGAGTGTTGTGAAGGACATACTGTTACAAATCCAGAGGCCTTTATATTCATGGAGGAGAGACAGGTGAATATGTGCTGTGTAGACACCAGCTGGTTGTCTTTCTCCATTTGTTAGCTTGAGAAAAAGCTCAGACGAAAAACGGACGGCACCTTTGAGATGCTGCTGAATAATCTGGAGCCCGCCTGGAACTGAGATATGTGAGAAAGGGAGAAAATAGACGACGGATAATTTGAGTTTTCACCATGAGGTGTCAGGCGTGTTTGCGTGTGCTGGGGTAAAACATAACCGGACACTATTGCGGACGTGTTGTTGATGTATTATGTGGTGAAGAGAGGCAGCAGATGGGGATCCTGATTAAGGCTGAAATGCAGTGTAAATAGTAATCTGATCTGTAGCTGCGGTGTGCTGATTGGGCCTCGGCCAGAGAGAACTGATTTCCAGCAGCACAATACGTCAGGTCACTTGCTGTTACGCCAACGTGTTCCAGGGTCAAAGGTCAAACTGCACAGGCAATTTTGGTAAATGTTTTGTACAGTGTGTTTCTTTCACGCACCTTGTTGTAAATTGTATTAGAGTACTTCTTTTGTGTCCTTAATTCATTTTTCTAAAAGCCCTCAGAAAGCTAAAGTACGGAATCCAAATAAACAAATAAATAGGATAGAGATAAGTCCAGGTTCATATCCACACAATGTAAAAATTATTCTTTTTCTTTTTGGCTTAGTCCTTTAATTAACCTGGGGTCGCCACTGCGGAATGAACTGCCAACTTATCCAGCACATGTTTCACGCAGCGGATTCCCTTCCAGCTGCAACACATCACTGGGAAACGCATACTCTTGCGCACTCTCACATACACTATGGCCAGTTTAGCTCATCCAATTCACCGGTACCGCGTGTCTTTGGACTGTGGGGGAAACCAGAGCACGCAAACACAGGAAGAACATGCAAACTTCACACAGAAATGCCAACTGACCCAGCCGGGGCTCGAACCAGCGATCTTCTTGCTGTGAGGTGATTGTGCTACCCACTGCACCAGCGCGGGTCCATGTAAAAATAATAGTTATTATTATTTGTTTGTCTAACATCTTACATTAGATGTCATTTTAACTAACGTTCATATTAATTAAATTATTAAATAACTAACCGACTTTAAAAGGTATTTCATTAAAAATAAAGAATTTAAAACACCTAAAGGGATTTTTCCCCAAAATTGCAAAAAACGAACAAACAAACAAACAAAAAAAAAAACCCATCATTCAATGTGTTACAAACTTTTGCATTATTTTTTATTCCATTCAACACTCAAATAATATATTTTAAAGAAAGCTGAAAACCTATAACCATTGACTTTTCAGCTTTCTTTCAAATTTCTTCTTTTGTGTTGAATAGAAGAAAGTAAAGGGTTTCGAACAAGTGAAGGGTGAGTAAATGATGACAGAATTGTTCGTTTTTGGTGAACTATCCCTTTTAATTTACAGTAAATTATCAAGTCATGTCAAGAAATCTGTGTAAAAATAGGGTCTGTGTACTGTTATTGTGAAGGAATTCACATATTTATATTTATTTGCCTTTGTTTTATCACAAATGTAGAAAAGGATACACTGTAAAAAATATATCTGTAAAATTTGCTGTAAAGAAACGTCAGCTGTGGTTGCCAGTATTTCACCGTTAAAAATATGGTACAACCGGTAAAAGTAATTTCTCATTTTTACAGTAAACTACCATATTTCATTAGTTTTATAGAGTTGATATGTCTATTTTTAATGACCAATATCTTCACTTCTTTTGTTACACAGATAGACATGTTAATACAGGCATATGCAGGTGATGATGAAAGTTACATAATAAACCAATGCTCATCACAAACAACTTCCCACAAGCAGAAAAGTGTATTAGTGAATAGAAGGTGCTGAGTGTCATTCACACAGCTACTAAACACCAGTATGGGAGCATGTGTTAAAGTCATGAAATGCTGAAAGGGCTCCTTATGTTGTTGTTTAAGGTACTCCCTCTCTCCACCCTCCGTCATCTGAATTTGTAACTATCAAAACCACTTCAGTTGATTTTTATTCATTCATTAATTTTTTTTTTCGGCTTAGTCCCTTTATTAATCTGGGGTTGCCACAGCAGAATGAACTGCCAACTTATCCAGCATATGTATTACACAGCGGATGCCCTTCCAGCTGCAACCCATCACTGGGAAACATCCATGCACTCCCATTCACACACATACACTATGGACCATTTAGCTTATTCAATTCACCCATACCACATGTGTGAAACTGACTTGTGGGTGAAACTGAAGCACCGGGAGGAATCCCATGCCAGCAGGGAGAAAACATGCAAACTCCACACAGAAATGCTAACTGACCCAGCTGAGGCTCGAACCAGTGACCTTCTTGCTGTGAGGCAATCGTGCTACCCACTGCACCACCGTGACACCTTCAGTAGATTTTTCTGGAGCTCAAATATTATGCTACAATGACTCTCTGTAAACAAGAAAATGATTATTTACTCAAGACAGTAGATTTTAGCTTTCCTTTTAGTTATTTAATAAACAATACTTTGTATAAGATTTTGATTTGTACCCTAACCCGATAATAAAAAAATACTGGCAGCTCATTAGCTGCTTTTGTCATTTACTCGACTAACTCAGAGAATATATCATTACTAAGTACTACTAACTACTAAGAATAAATACAAATATTTTAACATCAAAAAAGTGTATCAAGAAAAAAAAAGAAAACATCCCAATGCTCCCATAATTAGTTTTGGGGAAAGTTACTTTTGAAAGTAATGTGTTACGATATTGAGTTACTCCCCAAAAAGTAACTAGTTACATTACTTAGTTACTTTTTTAATGGTAAGTAATGCGTCATATTACTTAAGTTGCCTACTGTACACCTTCATTTACCTTTGAAAAAACACAAAATAATAATTTAGGATAATATTATCTTCTTAGAACTTCCTGACCACAGAGCTGTACATATCCTATATACAGATTACTGAAAGTTTAAAGCAATATGTTTGCTATTTTTGGACTTTTTGTATTATTAGTTACCTAAAATCCCTGTCCATTGAGACTGCTTGAGACCACTGAGACTATACTGATTTTCTTTTTTTTCAGGTCGTCAAAGTACTTTTTTTCTTTTTTTTTTTTAAAGTCACTCAGATAAAATTACTTATTGTTTTAAAGAAATGAGGTTACTTTACTCGTTAATTTGAAAAGTAATATTATTATGTAACTTTTAAAAGTGTAAATAAATGGAAAACACCCATGCATCACACTTGAATGAATGAGACCATTCATTTACAAATATTTTACAGTCTATACAGTAATTTATCAAAACCTAAAAACCTGACTTATAGTCTCCAACCTTTTGCTCCTTTGAATGTTTTGGATGATGGATATTTTGTTGATACGGTGCCTGCACATACCGCAAAATATCATTCAAGGAGGAAAACAAAAATAGTAATTACCACAGCTAGCAATGCATTTGCATTGAAATGGTTGTTTATAAATCCAGTGTCAGTTTTCATTAAACTGCTTAGTGACAAACTACATATATGGCACAAATGTCAGTGTATTAAAATAGTGGTGCAAATTCCTCCCGGCGAGGTAATTACATGTGCCCGACCTATCGTTTTAAAGGTAAGCCATAACCGATTGTGTTTTCACACAGGAAACAAGCAATTGATTGGCTTTGTTTGACATCTGGAGTTGTTTTGGCAGTACGCTGCATCTTTGTTGTGGCCGCTGTATGTGGTGCAGAGAGTGTGGGCCGGCGGAGAGGGCCACTGTGAGGGTGGAGAAGGCACAGAGGTTCAGCTGATGGAAGCTTTGATCTCAAACAGCGGGGGGGAAATTACATTATTTAAGGTGCCTCACCAGCACCGCGCTGCAGCACAGCGAGGGATGCGCTGTGAAATTGCAGGTTCAGCTGCACATGGTTGAAATGCCGGACACACACACACATACACTCACTTGTGCATAAACACACAGACAAGCATATTAGCGGAAAGCCACCCACAGGCGAGTCGGCATCACAAGCGCACACATGCCTCACTGCGAGGAATGTAAATGCCTCAAATACATGTGGACTCCTCAAGTGTGACAGAGGGCTGTTTGTTTTTACATGGCTTGAGTCTTGAGTTCAGAACTTGAGAGCAGACAGAGGAGACTTCGGTGGAAAAAGTTTAGATGAGATGTTTGTGTTTTGACACTGAATGTTTTTGAGATCATAAAATACACAGTTGTTGAGTAATCATTGTGTTTTTTTCTAGTAGTATACAGTAGATGTTTAGTCTCCTAAATGCATCTCTTGAAGGCGCCTGCTTGTGCGTATTCTGGATGCTGCAAGTTGCAACTTGGGCTGCACAATATTGGAAAACAATTACATTGCAATATTTAGCTTTTCTGTGAATTACAGTTTAAATCAAAATGATTAGCCTTTTGTGAATTAATTTGTTTTATTTTTGTACATATTTCTCATGTGATGTTTAACTTATCAAGAACATTTTCAAATTGTTATCATTTTTTTTTTCTTCTTCTGGAGAGTCTTATTTTTTGTTTGGCTGTAATACAAGTTTTAGTAAGAGTTTTATTTTATTAATTTAAAAAATATATATATTTTAATATTATATACAGATGGCGGAAACTTGTGGAAATCTTTTGATTAAATGTTTACGTGGTTTGATATTGAATGTTTTTAAGAGCATAAAATATACACACAGTTGTTATGAGTAATTTATTACATTTTATTGTAGTAGTTTAGATGTTCAATCTCCCAAATTCATCTCTTTTGAAGGTGCTGGGTGCTGGCTTGTTCATATACTGGACCTGGATGCACGATTCTGGAAAATTGAGCTTTTCTGCGTTTTTTTTTTTTTTTGGGCTGGTTTTAATTATTTTTTTTCAATATGAATATCAATATTTTTTTTTCTCGTAATACTAGTATCTTGCAAAATAAGTAGAAAAATATTATGCACCATCATCATGGCTGAGACAAAATAGATTCTTTATTAGAAATATTGTATTATTTATTATGCTTAAAAATATTTTGAAAAAAATCTCTCCATTAAGCACCCCTTAATATTTTTAAAATAATTAATCTTCACAATTTAAAACATTTTAATTATATATTATGGTTCATTCATTTATTCATTCATTCATTTTCTTTTCGGCTTAGTCCCTTTATTAATCTGGGGTCGCCACAGCGGAATGAACCGCCAACTTATCCAGCATTTGTTTTACGCAGCGGATGCCCTTCCAGCCACAACCCATCTCTGGGAAACACATCCATACACACTCATTCACACACATACACTATGGACAATTTAGCTCACCCAATTCACCTGTACCGCATGTCTTTGGACTGTGGGGAAACCGGAGCACCCGGAGGAAACCCACGCAACCACGGGGAGAACATGCAAACTCCACACAGAAATGACAACTGGCCCAGCCGGGGATCGAACCAGCGACCTTCTTGCTGTCAGGCGAACGTGCTATCCACTAGGCCACCGTATGTATATATATATATATAAGAGAAATTCTTTAATATTGAAGGGGAAGCCTGAGTAGTAAATATTGAATAATCAAATGTAAAATAACACTTAAGTCTTCACTATATAAATGAAATTCAATTAATCTATGTTAAAGCTACAAATTATATTATTTCTTGCACCTGAATGCTTTAAACTCATTTATGTAAAAGAAAGAACCTCAAGAAAAGAAAAAGAAAGAACCTCACGCAAATGATCAACTTTAACTCCACAATGGCTAAACTTTGAATCAGAATCAGAATCAGTTTTATTGCCAAGTGTGCTTCACACACACAAGGAATTTGCTTTGGCTACAGAAGCTTCCAGTGTACATAAAGTGATTTGCTATTAATCTACAACCTAAATGCATTTCAAATTGTAGTGCCTAGTCACCTGTAATGCCTACTTGACACTGATGCACACATTGCGATGTTGATGCTGAAATCATACATTGTACAGCTCTAGCCGCGACCTACAGTATATAAACCATGTTAGCATACGCCAGTGTATACATTATCAAACAGCAGAAAGCTCAGTTCAGACACTCATGAATATAATTAAGACTGTCTGCCAAGGCTGAGGTATCGTAACTATTCAGTTTCTTCCTGACTGATCATTTCGCTTCATAAGACCTCAATGTATCATCTGGACCCTCCATGGGTATTAATTTTGTTTTACCTGTATGTGTTTTATTGAATCTGAAAGTGCTGGTAGCCACTGGCATGCACTTTCTGAGTAACTAATGGCCACAGTTTCAAGACAAAAAATAAATAAATACAAACTATTTTACGTTGTATAGAAAAAAGAAAACTGTACGTGGCCTAAGAGTGAGTACTTTAACCCTTACAGTATGTGCGGTTTGGGATGTTTTCGCCCACTTTGAGGAGATTTTGAGTCTTAATTTGGCCACAACTTTCTGTGTGTTTCAGCAAATAAAGTGATTTTTTTTGGTGACAAATCTTATTTTGTGAAAAATGCTTTGAAAATATCAGTAAAATCAACAGGGGAAACACCCACAATCAAGAATGCATGATTATTTGGTCATTTATAATGGAAATCAATGGGGCAAAAACAGCCACGAACAAAATGAAATGGTGGTCAGTTTGAACAGTACACAACAGTCAACAGCAAATTTAAATTTTTGGTGTGAACTATGACTTTAACTAATAGTTAAAGTAATAATAACTAATCCTTGATGACATCATCTTGCAGGAAGTGACATCTTAAATTTACTGAGAACACAACATCCCAAACACCTGTATGTATTTACAAGGTTTCCTGTAAATGCATTTGCAGGATTGTCTTGGTCATAATAAATGTCTCATCCTGTTAAAGGTAACAGACGTTGATACAGTAAAATAATGTCAACATAGATTTTAAAATACAAAAACAAAAGTAAACACTGTCATGTAAGCATAAGTAAATGGAAAACATATGGAAATGACCTGAGTGCAGAATTCTTTTTATGAAGAGTCTGTCGTTCTTGTTACAGGATTAAATCTACTGAAATTAAGAGCTGCTTTAACCAAAAGGTTTGTTCACATGTACTATATAATATTTGAGATTCACAAGCACCTATTGCTTGTTCTGCTGAGAAACAGGAGGTAATTGCAGATTTGATTTTGTAATTAATGCATGGTTATGATGTTGTTGTTGTTGTTGTTGTTGTTGTTTTGCTAGCTTTTTTTGTTGCAAACATTTATGCTTTATGCATCTAATTTTATGAGTGTGCTCCTTTAAAAAAAAAAAAAGATTTTCATTGATGCAACATAAAAAGCAGACAATGGCATGTATAATAAATGTAACTCGCTCACACATTATCTATCATACATTGTGTACATACCAAATTTCTAAATTGTTATGATTGAACATCTGAGTTATTTCACCAAATATTAATATTATGAAGTCAAAGCATTGTCATTACATTGTCTAAAATATATATATTAATGTCTGAAAACATTGTGCTTTTTGTAACACTTTATTTTGATGGTCCATTTGAGTATTAGTAGACTGTCTGCTTAAAGAGACAAGAGTCATCAGTAATAGTAGTAGTAGTACAACAAATGTATAAATTGTAAATTCGGTTAAATTGAGAATTGTATGTTCTAAATATACAGTACATCAATGAACTGGATGGTAGCAGTTTGCAATGGTTATTTAAGCTTATTTGGCAAAATATATTGCCTGTTTTCTAGTAAGATTGTCCAGTTGGCCATTTGCTTCAGTTGTGAATCCAGGTCACGGGATTGAAATTGTTAGGAAAGAATATCATTGGTGCATCCCTTGTGTTTAAGGCAGGAACCTTGAATGGCCTTAACCCACATTAACAGGTGATAATGATTAGTGCTCCACTATATGTGCATATAAAATAAGAGAATGAAAGAACAGTTAAAAAGAGAGAGAGAGAGAGAGAGAGAGAGAGGGCGCTTCTTCACGCAATTATTAACAAGTTAACTTTGTAGTGGAGACACTTTATCCCCGAGGACAAACAACCCAAATGTTTGCAAAATATAATTAAGCCGAGGCATCTTTAAATGTCATTGCAGCCTGTGCCATGTTTCAAATTGTTCTGCATCAACAGAATTTAACGAGATGGCGAAGGAATCCATTCCCTGCAAGCATGTGATAAGCCACACATACAGTGGAGCACTTTCATTGATTGCCAAAATAAAGCATTTTGTATGCAAATGGGGGAATGGAGTGGGTAAGCTGATTCAGCCTCATGGACACCAAATAATGGCCTTTACAATTAATACTCTCGCATGCTATCCATTGAAACTTTCATCTCCCGTTTAATGGCTCTGAAACGTTTACCCCCCCACCAAAAAAAAAGAACACAAGAAAAAAAAATTGGTGTGTTGTTCCAATGGATTAATATGAAAGCCAACAAATAAATAAAGTCCAAACACCCTGTGTCTCCACATGAGCCCCCCCCCCTCCTATTCTTGGCCCATTCCTGCTTTTTTTGCCGCTGCGTTTCAGGCACATTTTGGATTAACTGATAATCTTTGAACATGAAGGAAGGTCTGGGATCCCCCTGGGGCCTGTGCTGGGGAGTGTGAGTTTGACAGGGGGATTGGGCCTGATGTGGCATTGTTTGAATGTAATGTGCTTGTTTTTGTACTTGTAAACACGCTTCTCTTTGTTTTAGTAATGCCTCCCCCTTCCTGTGTAGATCTTTCTGTTGGTGCAGCTCAGGTTTGTACACATGGAGGCGTGATGGGCTAACGGCGATACGATATTGCAGACCTGATCAGATTGCCTAAAGGGAAAACCTTGAGGCTAGCAGACAATGGAAGTCAAAGTAGAGCGTGAGGTGATCTTCTGGCCTCTGTTGCATGATCTGGATACTGTGTGTTGACATGGTTTCGTCCGGTAACACTGCACTCCTATTCTGCAAGCATTGATACTGCAGTATAAAATGTGACCTTTTGTATGATCTAGCGGTGGTCCTCTCGAGGCAGGCTCTTTATTCATAAATTAAAAATCACTAGGGGAGTGATGTAGAGTAAATGTTCAAGGAGCATCGTAGATAAGTGATTGTAACAGCCTGGTTTATATGTATTATAAAAGTAATTTACTGTTTCTGGATGGAAAATGTTAAACAGACCAATCCATTCATACTTTTTGTTGAGTTTGTCATTTGTGAGTTGTCTGTAGATTTACCATTGTTATTGAATTTATCATCTTTGATATCAACTCACATTGATTACAATAGATATAAACAATAACTAGTAATAAAGCAAACGCACATTAAATAAAATGCAAAAAAGGGAAGCAGGTAATACTGTGAAATAGTAATACAATAGAAAATGTAATTTATTTCAGTTTTTTTCTGTGATAAAATTATATATTAATAGTCATTACTCCAGACTTCAGTTTCCCATGATAATTAAGAAATCATTTTATTATTCTTTTCTTATATAAAAATTACAATGCATTTTTATTGTACAATTACATTTTTTGTGGAGTGTTTCCAGAATTTAAGCATAAACATCATTTATTTGCCATACAAGACTTTTAAAAATATGTGAGTGTTTAATACCATTTTGTTTGTTAAACCTAGTGTGTTTAGGTTTATTATTAATATATGATTGCTTAAAACATTAAATCACGTTTTCTCTTAAAACGTTTTAGGTTAACATTTTTCCAGTGAAGGTAGCTATTGCTTTGCTTAAATCTATAAAACATACCAGCGTCTACCTGACCTTTAGAAACAGGGATTTTAATCCTCTTTTGGACCCACATGCTCTCTCTACTTCACACCAATCCAGATCACCGTTCTCTCGATCTCTTTTCTATATCTCAGTCTGATGCTTTACAATGGAAAAGTGATTAAATAAAAAATAACATAACCCTTGTTCTGATATTACACAGCAATATTCACCTGATTATTAGTCATTCCCAATCACAAATTAGGCTGCATGAGATATAAAATCTGACATTGTGATATTTAGTTTTTCTGTGATTTATTTATTTATTTATTTATTTTAATTTTATTTTAATTTGCATTTTTTTATTTGTTTATTTTATCGTTTTTGTTTATATATATATATATATATATATATATAT